>VZTY01002268.1:156928-294996 GCA_013400935.1 Turnix velox
CTGCTGGCCGCTCTGCTGGGCACTCCCGCGGGCGCGGCGGCGCAGCAGTACCACGGCGAGAAGGGCATCTCGGTGCCTGACCACGGCTTCTGCCAGCCCATCTCCATCCCGCTCTGCACAGATATCGCCTACAACCAGACCATCCTGCCCAACCTGCTGGGCCACACCAACCAGGAGGACGCGGGGCTGGAGGTGCACCAGTTCTACCCGCTGGTCAAGGTACAGTGCTCGGCCGAGCTCAAGTTCTTCCTCTGCTCCATGTACGCCCCGGTGTGCACGGTGCTGGAGCAGGCCATCCCCCCCTGCCGCTCCATCTGCGAGCGGGCCCGCCAGGGCTGCGAGGCCCTCATGAACAAGTTCGGCTTCCAGTGGCCAGAACGGCTCCGCTGCGAGAACTTCCCCGTCCATGGCGCGGGTGAGATCTGCGTGGGACAGAACACCTCGGACGCCCCACCGGGGCCGGGCGGTGCGGCGGGCCGGGGGGCTACTGCCCACCCCACGGCCGGTTACCTCCCCGACTTCCTCACTCCGCCGCAGCCCCCCTCCGGCTTCTCCTTCTCCTGCCCCCGGCAGCTCAAAGTGCCGCCTTATTTGGGCTACCGGTTCCTGGGGGAGCGGGACTGCGGGGCCCCCTGTGAACCGTCCCGGCCCAACGGCCTCATGTACTTCAAGGAGGCGGAGGTGCGATTTGCCCGGCTGTGGGTGGGCGTGTGGTCGGTGCTCTGCTGCGCCTCCACCCTCTTCACCGTGCTCACCTATCTGGTGGACATGCGCCGTTTCAGCTACCCGGAACGGCCCATCATCTTCCTCTCGGGCTGCTACTTTATGGTGGCGGTAGCCTACGCGGCGGGTTTCTTGCTGGAGGAGCGGGTGGTGTGTCTGGAGCGCTTCTCTGAGGATGGCTATCGCACCGTGGCCCAAGGCACCAAGAAAGAAGGTTGCACCATCCTCTTCATGATCCTCTACTTCTTCGGCATGGCCAGCTCCATCTGGTGGGTCATCCTCTCCCTCACCTGGTTCCTGGCTGCTGGTATGAAGTGGGGCCATGAGGCCATCGAGGCCAACTCACAGTATTTCCACCTGGCCGCCTGGGCTGTGCCTGCAGTCAAAACCATCACCATCTTGGCCATGGGGCAGGTAGATGGGGATGTACTCAGTGGGGTGTGTTACGTAGGTATCTACAGTGTGGACTCGCTGCGGGGCTTTGTGCTGGCACCGTTATTTGTGTACCTCTTCATTGGCACTTCCTTCTTGCTTGCCGGCTTTGTGTCCTTGTTTCGCATCCGCACCATCATGAAGCACGATGGCACCAAGACAGAGAAACTGGAGAAGCTGATGGTGCGCATCGGTGTCTTCAGTGTGCTCTACACCGTGCCTGCCACCATTGTCCTGGCATGTTACTTCTATGAGCAGGCCTTCCGTGGCACCTGGGAGAAGACATGGCTCCTCCAGACCTGCAAAACTTATGCTGTGCCCTGTCCCAGCCACTTTGCCCCTATGAGCCCAGACTTTACGGTCTTCATGATCAAGTACCTCATGACCATGATTGTGGGCATCACAACTGGCTTCTGGATCTGGTCTGGCAAAACCCTTCAGTCCTGGCGACGCTTCTACCACAGACTGAGCACCGGCAGCAAAGGCGAGACGGCAGTATGAAACCCCCTCCTGTCGCCTCTGGCGCACACACACACAAGCACACATACACAGAAGGATACTCAGCAGAAGAGGAAGATGATGACTCCCTGAAGAGGGAGGAAGGGAGGTTTTCCCAAACTTTTTCTTCCTCACAGAAGGTTTAAAAACAAAAACATGAGTCTTTGCATAAAAGATTAGACAGACTGTGTCCAGTGGTGCTTATGCCAAGTGGAAAAGCACAGAAGAAGAGGGCATTGGTGGGATGGAAGAGTCCTTCACTTGGAAGAAGTCTCCTTATATCTTTCCCGCACTGCCCCTGAGCTGGGAAGAGCCCAATTGAAACTATCCTGCCTTGCTTTGGACCAGAGAGAGGGAAAGCCAGATCTGTTGACCTGCCCTGCTGAGAAGCAGCCAGACTCTCTCTGAATTGCTGGGGTCAAACTGCAGCGCGGGCAGGGTAACAGCTTGGCTCCTTCCAGCTCGGCAGGGCAGCCATGTGAGTAACTGCAGGGCCAGCGCTGCCCGCAGCCTCTGCCGGTGAGATGCCGCTGTTCTGTCAATTCGCAAGTTCTTTTTGACCTCAATGATACCCGTTTTAATTGTTTTAAAGTGAATAATTCGTCCCTCGGTCCGTTGTCTTGCTGCAGTAGGGAAGGAGGGAGTTGCTATTCCACACCCTGAAAAGAAATGACTTGTTGCTTTTCAGCAGAAGGCTTTTCCCCCTTGCCTTTGTTCTAGGAGACAAAGGGGGAAACAAAAGTGTTTTCTATGTAGAAAGGCATAAGCATGGGATCGGTTTTTATGGGCAAACTAACAAAAAGAAGTCGTTGAGGTTCACCCTTGGATGTGAGGAGTTCGCAGATATAAACATTCCTTTTATGAAAAAAAGGAGGCAGGATGTTTTCCTGCAGTTCAGTATGGGTTGCTTTTCTAAGCTGAAGGAAACGCAAGACTTAGGGCAAGAAGAGCCTAACCAAGAGCACCTGCCAAAACAAGAGCTATTAAAATATGTCATGAAAAGATAGGTTTGTTTTGTTTTGTTTTGTTTTCCTACCCCTAAACCTGCTCTTTAGCTTTACAGTGAGCTTGCTGCAGGTAAATTCAATACTTGTCTGGCTTCTAGGGATGGGAGAAATCCTTTGGGTTCCTGGTGGACCCTTTACTCGCTGACCTGCATGGCAATGACCGCGGATGCAGGAGGGGTTGGGGTGGGGGTGTGAAAGCAAGCAGGTACCACAATCGAGGAGCCTTCTCATTTCAGCTGAAATGCAGCTGGTTCAGTTTCCAGCGATCACACCTTGGAAGGAAAGACATTCAAAAATTAATCATCAAATGCATTGTTTTCTTTTGGAAATGTGACAGATTTTTCTATGCTGAAATTTTTACATTGACTGGGGTTTTTTGTTTTGGGGTTTTTTTTTGCATACTACTTTATATTCACTGAAGGGTTGTTTTTATATGTGTGTGTGTATATTCTTGCCTAAGGACAAAATAGGAAATTCTGGATTCTTAGCAAGTCTCCATGCTGTAGCTGCTCTTCATGTTTTGGGGGTAAAATTGTCTGGGGTGAAACTGAAAAAAAAAAAAAAAGCCCGTTCAGGGTGAGGGGGCAGACTGCTGCTGTCTGAGGGCATACCAGTAGTTGGGGCATGAGGAATGAGCCCAGCAGCCAAATCCTTCAGTACATCTGATGTCAGACTTGCAGGGCTTGGGATTTTGTCTTTTATAACGTGCACGTGGAAGAAAAACGTAAACCTGTAAGACAAGTGCAGTATGTATATTTTGTAAATCTCGTTTTTGTAAGAAAATATGTATTTATGTTTTTACTTGATTTTTTTTTCCTGAAGGTCTGTATGAGGCCCTGCTTCATCCCATGTACAGATCACTAAATAAATAATTTTTAATACAAAAGCTCCAATGAAGTTCTTTCAGTCCTAGAAAATTTAGCAGGTTACAAAAAGGGGAGGATGGTGGGAGGATGAAGACAAGCTCTGTGAGTGGCATCTTCCCTCCTGCTTTGTTGTGAGAAAGGCAAGACACTTTTGGGTGAATGCCCAAACAGAAACTCGGCTATGACTTGAAACTGCCCTTTCCAAGGACAGCCACTCAAACTTGCAACAGGAGATTGTGTTTTGGGACCATTTTCAGGTATTTGCCCTTACTTGACGTACTGGCATTGCAACGAGATTTTATTCCAGGCTCTGCCTCTTGCCGAGGGCAAGCTGTTAAACCAATTTCTTTATCTAGAAAATAAGGAAAATGCTCTCTTTCCATTCCAAAGTGAATTCAAGACTGAGAATTGGATGATTCTGTAATTTGCTGTGAATTAAATCCTCACTTTGATGGGTAGAGTGTTTTAGGGAAACACTGAGGACTGGGTCATTTTCAGTAGCTTTTGAAGGGCAGCGTTTTGAACAAGCTTTTTTACCCCCATCACCTGTACTTTCTACAGTTTTCTTGAGGTGAATTTTAATTTAATCTTAAGTTAGCCCCAAGCCTACGTTTCTTCTTATCACAGTCATCTGAAAACTGATAGCTTCAATGGAATTGTCTATTTCATTGTTTAAACTGAAATAAATGTTTAGCTTCCAAGCTGTGTTGCTGCGGTCGTGGCAAGTGCTCCAGCAAACAGAGTTTTACACCTGTGAAAATATGATAGTTTCCAACTTTTCTCTCACAATGATTTCAGCCTACTTATTGGGCTTCTCACCCTTTGACTTTAACTATGGCTATCCTAGAACTGAAGTTACAGAAGAGAGATCTAGGATATCTTAGGTGGATACCATCAAGGTAGACATGGTTACTCTGCAATATTGTTTCATTTACTGAGCACAGTGTACAGTAATTGCACTTTCTCTCTAGGCACTATTTTATTTGGACACTACCCTCACACATAGCCTTTTGCATCTACAGAGTACAAATTACTGATTTAAAGTTCTTTTCAGAGGTTGTCCCATTCACACTGCTTCTCTAGAAAAGTCCCATCTTTTATTTGAAAACACATACCTCTAGCTGCTCCCCAGAATCACTTGTCAATTTTCCCTTTTGGAAAGCCCTTGGCTTTCTGGCAAGTCAGGCTGCTTCAAACTGCTCCGTGGCATGAGCTCGCTGCTCATTGCTGAGGGGGGTTTCATTCCACTCACTTAAGAACCTGAACCTTTCTATAAACATTTCCTCCCATTAATGCATCAGTGCCAGCCGGAGCGATGGAGCGGCAGGAACAGCTCTGGCTCAGAGGGACTGGGAGCAGTAGTGTGACTGATGCCCCTGTGCTGTGCAGCCACAGCTGCAGCTCTAAACATGTAATTAATTCTTAATACATCATGGCCAGCTAAGCCCACAGTCTGTGCAGGGGGCCTGTCCCCTTATTCTTCCACTTGCCAACTATCCTCACCAGCTGGATGAGAAAATGCATTTAGGTGTGATCACTGCTTTTTTGTTCATATGTGGAAAAACTTAAATAAAACAGACTTGGTTTGGTTTTTGTTTTAGCCTTCAGTTCACAAGGCATTCATATCTGAAAGGAAATGTCTCTGTTTCCACCAGAAACCACTAAAGCTGAATGCTTTTATTTCAGCATTTCCTATTAGGTACTTCAGGATTTAAAATCACTTAAGAGAAACTATCCTAATCCTGGGATTTAAGTTGATTTTTTAAAATTTGAGATTGTAGGTGAAATTTGATGCTGGTGTAAAGTAGAAACAACTGCTATTCACTTCTAAGCAGATGTGACTCACATCACGACTGAATTTGCTCACAGTGGAAACAATCTGGAGAATTTCAAGTAGTGATAGCATCTGGCCTTCTGGAGTAAAAATCAATCACCATTTTGATAACAAAGTAGCAGTTACTTTAGTAATGGAGTACAATTTTAAAAATCTTCAGAAGATGTGTCAAAAAGAGGAGGAAATTTAACCCTTTACTAATCTTTACTAACTGCTGTAGAACAATTTTTCTTGGGCTGATGTTTATGTCTGCTTTCAGTCAACATTTTTTTTTTTAATTAAAGAAAAGTTTCTTATCCTTAACCTTTGGCTTTTGTCCCAACATTTTTGGTTCACAAGACCTTGGCAAGTAATAGTTATAATCAATCAATATCCCTGTGAGGTTACGTCACATACTGTATTTTTATGGAAATTATATAAACACTGTTACTTAGTATTCAGAAATGTTTTCATTATTTTCTGTAAGAAAGTGTTATTGTTCCGGGCAGGTTAAAAAGGAGGTTTTAACAGTTCTAGAGTTCATGAGTAGGAGGAGCAAATGTATGTTTGCCTTTGTAGAAAAAAGTACTTTTATAGTATGTGTTTGTTTTGGTTTATTTTTAGTGGAATACCCTCTAAGTACTTCACCCACAAGCAATAGCTTTGCATGCAAGTAAAAAAACCACACATTTCTTTCCTCACCAAATGGCAACAGTAAACATTATTTATAATTTTACATGGGTTTAGTAACCAAATTACTAGCTTGTGTCTTAGTTTTGGGTTTTTTTCCTGCATCTTGTTCTCTGCTCCTTCTAGACCTTACAGGTACACACCCTGCTCTCTACATTTGAATTCTACTCTTGTTATTCTTTAAAACCATTAATTCAGCTGAAAGAAATTTTGGCTGTTTCTTGGAGAGGAAAAGACAACTCTGAATCTTTCAGCACTATGACTGCTCATTGAGATAGACCATTGCCAAGCCTGTTCTATATAAACCAGGATAATTGTTTCATGCCAACATGAGTGTGTGGTTTTGGCAGCTGTAATACTGCACAGGATAATATAGGATTGGGAGAATAAATACAGTCCATGGCAAGCTCCCAAATGCCCCACTTAGTACCAACACATTTTGAGAAAAATGCTGCCCAGACTGTAAAACTAAAACATGTACATTAGAGTTTAACACGCCTCAGACCTCCAGTTTGTGCTGCAGGAGGATGGGGAGGGTCTTGATGCTGCTTAAACTCAAAGTCCAAGGCTGCCTAGTATGGGTGGCTGAGTATTGCTTGTCTCTGATTCAGATGAGTGTAAGTAAGGCACAGTGCTTTCTCCTAATGCTCAAGCACTAAGTTTCCACAGCTGCAGCCAAATAAGATTTGACTCAGTGATACCCAAATAGGTCCAGACAGGGTCATGAGCTTGTTCTCCTCTCCATCGCTTGGTCCTGTCTGTACAGCCAGCCTAACCATGCCAGGAAACTGTGGAACTAGGACAAACGAGGATATGGATGAAAGCATGAAAGCAGGGCCTAGAGCACATTTTTAAAAAGCAGTTGTAATTTGGGGGAGGATCAACTATCCATATTAGTCAGGAAAGTCTGCTAGCAACAACTTGTTCATTTTGGCTGCCCCAGCTGCGTCACAACTTGGGTTGGTTGTATACAACCCTTTGCTTCAGCATGTTACTCTTACAAATACAGATGGAAAAAAGTGTGTGGTACTCAGAAGAATAGTCTACATGAATAGGCAGTGGCTACACAGGCCATAGAATTTAATCCCATCATGTGCTATTATTAACGACAGGTTTTCAAAGGTCAGGTTGACAACTGAAAAGGAAAAAAAAAGACAGAGACCTAGTTCCCTTCTACCTCCAATTTTACTGAAGGTACTGGCAATTCTGGCATTGTTCTCGCATCAAACTGCAGGAAAGCAATGCCTTTCCTAGGGTAGGCAAAGGGTAAGATTATTCACACTGTGCTGTCTTTTTCCTCAGGCTAACATTCAGAAGGGCTTCAGAAAAAGGTTGTGGTGAAAGCCAAATTCTGACACGAGTTGTAGCAGAAGAAAAATATGTTATCTGGCTCAGATGGACACAAAAGGCTGTTCCAGCAAGTAGGCATTGATCTAGGATTTGAAAGAGAAGTGCTTGATTACTGTCACTGGTGGTGGACAGCCAGACTTTCAGCAGTATTTAGGCAGCTAGAGATGCAGGCAGGTACATGGAGAACACTTTTCAGAAGGGCCTAAATTCCCAGGTGCGTGTTGTGGTAATTGACTGAAAAATCTCATCTCTAATTCCCCGACACTAAAATTGGAACAGTGGCACTGTCCTATTTTATGGAAGTGTTGTGAGAATAAATACTCTCTACAACACAAGAAATTAAACACAGTGATAACAGGGTTTTTATAAATACTTTTGACAAATCTGTAGTCTGATGTTTGCAAGTAGGTTCCATTCTACCAAAGACAGACTACCGGCTAGAAGAAATTCCTGGTACATTTTCCAATATCTTACTCAAAACTAGGCAGGCTGAGCATATGCCTTCACAGAGCTTTCACTCTAGTCAGGGCTCAAACAGAAGATGTGAGAAGGTATAAATACACAAAGTAGGATCCATACCACCTCTGCTGTCCCTCTTCAGTTCACATCAGCTTGCTGCAAGCACAGTCTAAATGGCAGAAAAGAGTAGACCCGAGGCAGAGTTGTCCAAGGTTTGTCCAAGCCCTTAGCAGTGACAGGTCACCTTCCCTGCCATGTTTGCACTTTGTTACTTAGTTCCTCAGTAGCTTTTTCTGTTACCATGACCTCCAAAATTTTTCTCTTTGCTAAAGATGGCCAAGTAGAAAGATTAGTCAGCTGTTTGGACAATTTCCGGCCTCAATAACAGGGAACAGCATGAGACCATTATACTTCTTTCACTAATGAAATACAGAGGTATCTAAGCTGACTGGTGTAAACGTTTGTGTGTTGCCCTGGTGCCAGTCTTTCCTGTAGGAGACTTCTGCACCCATTCACCTTCATCACACATCAGGTTTTTGGTGCTAAATAAAGTACACCAACAAACCAAACAGGATTCCTGAATGCACGAAAGCATGCTGGTAAGTTATAAATTCCCCCTTCAAACAAACAAAAACATAAGTTAAGAGTTTTTATGAAAGATAGTCAAAGGGAGCCACTTCCAGAAATATTTACCCAAGGCACGAATGAGATCAGTTGCTCAACAAAGCTTTCTTCCACAAATTTTCCATTCATGGGGTGTGTGTATACAAGTGCATGCATGTGTACAGGTGTAGCATGAGTATGTGCTAGTGTGACAACTGAAGGTTACAACTACAGGTAAATCTCTCATCAGAAACCTAGTTAAGTCAGAAAATCAAAAGCCCTTGCCCAATGCATCTCTCTGCTATTTAAACACTGGTTTTAATTGCAAGAGTGCTCTGGACCCCATTACCCCATGTTTATTGTAGTGCCTGCTTGGGCTCTGGATTGCTCAGAACTCTCACATTCTCACAGAAAATAAAACCATCTATAAAGGAATGGAAGGCTGTGATATGTATGTATTTCTATAGGGCTATTTTTAAAGAAAAAAGATTTTTTGTATGAGCTAGTTCAAAGCAAGCTTTGATTATCTAAAGTAAAAGTCAGTCTTTAGAAAGAGTAAAAAAGATAAATGTAAAGATGGAATCTTTTTTATTTAATCTATGATGAAAAGAACGTTTCTTATTGCCTCTCGATTTTTTTTAACTTTTTTTTTTTTGTAATTAAAGGCAAAACGTAGAAGTTTCAGGCAGCAATTCCCCTCCTTCCTTTACGAGATGTGCAAAGCAGCATTCCATGGGAGCCAGCAACCAGTAAAAGGGATGTCATTTGACACCCTTACACAACTCCGCATACCAGGCTGGGACCGAGCGGGATAGAAAACCATTCTAGAGACAGGATTTACCCACAGTTTTTCTTTACACGTTCTGCTCTCCGAAGATAATAAAATAGCCATTGGGTTTGCAGAAACAACTCTCATGATGGCTAAAGAATTCAGACACAAAGTAGGCGAAGGGGGGAAATCTGGCCTCTCCAAAATGGCCAGGGGAGGAAACCCAAGGCCAGCCCTGTCCACAGGGTCTGAGCAGCTCCCGGGCCAGCACCATGCTCCCCTCCTCACTCAGGGCAGCACGAAATCCCACACCAAATCCCAAGGCAACCTTCTGTTTTCACGGTAGGTTAAACCAAACTCCTGGATCTGAATGTTACCGGGAGCCAGAAACTGACTTTTCTGGTAAGAAATTCCTTATCTGCAAAGATGAATTAATCAGTGGCTAGATCTGCTTTGTTACAAAGGCACATGACTTTGTATCACTGCCCACAGACAGGGATCTCCTTTCTGTCTTTGAGATTCCTTAAGTGTTTTGCTCTTTGTCTAATAGAATCGGCATTAACTGAAAGAGCTAACATTTTAACTCCAGGTCTCTTATTTTCCTTAAGGTCTTGCAGCAAAGAATTCTGAATTCAAATCTCAATTAAAACTTCTCAACACAAGAACTGAAAAGAAACACTTCTCAAAAAACAACCTCAAGAGAGTCAGCAGTTTCATTTAAATGACTCTTCCAATTTGCTATTGATTTTCATTAAAACTAGCTTTGGTCAGCATTTCCCTGGGACTTCATACATTACTTGAAGACAGGCATTAAAAGTGTAGAAACAAGTTAAATACATAAAAATAAAGCTGTGGAGGACTGGGTCATGATAACTCTTATTTCCACAAGTTCCATCTCTCAGCATCTTCTCTAGCTGGTGAAGTTCTCTGTACCAATTTCAGCCTATTTTATTTGTTCTTAAATGTAATTCTGCACAACCAATTACATTTTTATTCCAAAATGAGAAGTAGTGTGTGCCAGTAGACAGGGCATCAGACTAGGGGTCAGCAGACTGTCATACTTTTCCCAAACTTCACCATGGTCTGTAAATTCTTCCAATCATCCTTACCTTCATTTCTTTTATTGGCCTTTCTCTAAATAGGATCATGCTCTTTGGGTCAAAAAAAAATGTCTCTATTGTCCCCATGTATGTATTGGTACTGTTCCCATCTTGCTGGAGCCCTGATCTTGATGGGGGCCTCTCAAGATTCGGCACAATGCAAGAGATTCCAATTAAAAATAATTGATCATTAAGAGGCAGAGAATGGTAAAGAGTGAGCCAGTGCTTTACTTTCTGTGGGGAAATAGTCTAACACTAGTGGCGAAGCAGAGACATGTGTGATGACACCAAATCTTCCCAAAGAAATGAGAGTGGGAAGTGTCACTCATCACCTTTTGGGCTTTTGTGTAACACGTGTAAGGAATGTTCCCTTCTGTGAAGAGTTTCTGTGGACTCTTCAGATGATGGGATTTACTGTCACATGCCCTCTTCTGATTGTCTTTTTTTGTTGTTGTTGTACAAAGTGTTGCTGTGTGGGGTCTGTGTGATAGCACATACTGCAAAGTAACTCCAGCTGAGTGGAATTGGTGCTGGCCAGTTGGATTGTTTGTCGGCTGTTTCCTAAAAATGAAAACCAGACACTGAGGAATCAATCCTGATCATAAAAGGAAAATATGTATCTACAGTGAAAAAAAAAGCCACAAACACAACCCACAGTAACTGACTCGGCATTTGATTAAATGACTACTAGAGAAGTGATAAAAATTTAGCAGCAGAGCAAGTAGAGCAAGGAGGAATCCTACTGCTTCCCCACAAACCTCCAAAATCTGTATTTGAATTCTGTACAATAATTACAATAATTTTCCACTTCACTCTGAACTGTTTCAATCGAAGAAGAAAACAAAGGAGGAATGCCTGAATGTTTTGCTTACATGCTTCCTAAATGAAGCAACTCCATGCTTGAGTTTGAAATGTACCCAAAATGAGGGTAAAACATTAAGCAACCTTATAAAGTTCAGCATTAAGCAACTTTATTAAGTTCAGCCAGAGTCAAGGGAAGGATTAGATGGCCAAGCCTAAGACAGAGAGGTGAAGGCAGGCAGCATGGCTATGGAATCATGGAGAGTTTAAGATGGACACAGGAGCTGGCTTTGCCTACAGCTTTCTCCATAGCACTGGCAAAGTCTAACCCACTTTACCTACACCATGTACACCTGGCAGTGAGGGACATGAGGCAGCTAGTGGATCATTTTGCTTAATGTGATTAGAAATTACATACAGGGAAATGCCTTTTTTGGAGCACAGAGAAAAAAGAGCAATAAAACAATTGCAACTGAGACACAAAAGGCATGTGGGCACACTTACATATACATTTGCTTTGCTTGGGTTTCAAGTTGATCAGAAAGAGAACAACTCCATTGTGAAGCCATGCTTCTGTGTCTGCTCAGGCCCACCATGTTCATGCTAACTGGCCCTGCCTGCTGGCCAATGCAATGGGCCTGCCGGTAGCCAGCCAACCCAGGGTCCCATGCAAGGCAAAGGCGTGACTGCCTGCTCCCATCTAAGCGGGTGTTACTCTAGAAATCCTCATCTGCCTTCTTAACAGAACTGGTTTCCAAACATAGCAAAGTATTGTCTCTGTCAGCTGCTAAGTGTGATGAAGTGTCCAGGCTGCAGAGGAGCACCTGGTCATTCATAGCTGCAGTAGGATCTCCAGGGTAAACTAATTGCTGCCTGCAAATTTCTGTGATCAGTGTCAACCAAATGATATTCCTCCTATAAATTTTCAAAATGAAGTTTACTGACAAATTCGTGAAGGTTGCCAAGAGCATAGAGTGAATTTCTAGAATGTCAGTGCTAGCTATTCCCTTGGAAACCAGTAAATAAAGAGTTAAGGTATGAGCAAACACAACCTTAACTGTGCTGTTTGAGCTATGCCCCAATACGGCCATAACACACAGAGCCTGTGATATCTCAAAGGCAAACATTTGGGGAATAGGGCACATGACCACAGGAGTGAGTCTAAAGCCTTTCTGCAAGGGAAAACTGGCCTGTGCTGAAGCTGCAGAGAATGGGGGCAGGGGCAGTGCTGACACCGCCTTACCCAAGACATAGCTGGTCTCCTCCTCATGGCGAACACCTACCCAGTTTAAAATCCCACAGACCTCCTTCCTCCACGTGCCAGCACTGAGCCCACAGACCATCCTGTCGGCACCCTTGTGCACTCCTCTAATTTCCCTGGAGAGGAAGGGCTCCAGGCACTGTTATTGCCACAATTTATAAAGTCAACACCAAAAGGAGATGCACTACTGAGCCACCCATATGAACAGAGGAGGCAGGGAAAGAGGCAAGCCACCTTCAAGAAGAACAAGGCCTTTCTTGTGTCAAGGCCTGACAGTTTTCTAGTACCACAACCACAAAGCAGCTGAGTGCTCCAGCTCTGCCTGCTGGAGTGGGGAAGTTCCCATAGCTGTCCTGCACAATCTCCACTGGCACTGCCAGCTCCAGCTCCAGCATGGTGAAGGAGATTCAGGTCCTGCTTTCCAAAAGGCTTACGGTTCACAACATTTGGCAAGACAAAAGAGTTTAAGATGCTGATAGACAACTTGACTGCTGTGTTAGTTAAGGTGATTTTTGGCAGGAGGTAGGATGGCAGAGTGAGTACCATCTCTGAAATGCATGGCCAAAGAGAACCCTGCTCAAACATTCTTTACCATGGCAGGAGCATTCTCAGAAGCGTTGCACTGTCCTCTATTTATTTCTCTTTCTCTGCTCCCTAGGAAACTGGGAATCACATTAGTGTCCCCCTCTTTTTTGTGCTACTTTGAATGCTGAGTAGCTAGCTCCCATTATTCTGTGACAATGTCCCGTCTTACTGACATGTCTTGAATATGTACATTCTTATACTGCTTTAATAGTGCTATTTTAAACTTTAAAGCCTGTCACTTGTCCTCATGAAAGTAACATGGAAAATAATACTATTCTCATATTTTTTCTGGTCTTTACATCCAAAGCAGCAGTCCCCTGGGCAAACTTCTGCCCTCCTGTTGGTGGGAATTTCTGTAGCCAGTTTGCACAGCACTGTCCTGAGACTGCAACCAAAGAGCAAATCCTTTTGCTACAATTACAGCACATCTGCAGCATGTGAGGGCTTGTTTCCTGGTCATTTATGAACCCCTGGAGTTTTGGCTGAGCAATCAATGCAGTCTCAAATGAGAAATTAATACAGAAATAAAAAACTATGAAGCTAAACACTGTAATTGTGCCTGTTCTCACCTTTGTATGGACACAGGCATGAACTACTATGTATACTAGTATGACATCAAGAGGTGGATAACAAACTGAGTCTTGAGAACAAATCTCCTCCAGCCCCAGAGGCACAGGCTCCACTCACTCAATACAGACGCATTCCTGCAGTTTGGATTTTCCCAAAATGCCACATAAGGAAGAGACTTTCCATTACCACCTACACAGAAGCTGTCATACAGCAAGCTGATAACAGCATCCTCATATTCAGAAATACTCTCCTGACTCAGGGGTGAAGCTGCAGTGCTGCAGACCCCACACTTAGAGCTGAACACTCAAGCCTTGATCCCAATCCCTGGATGCAAGAATCATCAAGATGGCTCAGGAAATGAGGCTAAGGCCTGTTCCGCATGACAAAAAAATGCACTATGGCAGACTTGGTTAGTGATAGCAAACATAACCTGTCCACATTTTGTGTGTTGGAGGGAAAAGGATAGTGAAGACTGCACGGTGTTGAGTCCTAGAGCTGCCTTGTCCTCTTGATAGTGAAAAACATCTTCAGAACGTTTGTCACCAGCAAATGAAGAGTTAACCAGGAAGTTGAGCTAAAGAGCATATATCTTATTTTTCTCATCCTGAAATTTAAAAAACCTTCAAATTCAGTTAAATGTCCCTTTGCTTGACCAATAAGGTATTTGGCATACTATCTGTTTCCAGGGTTAAAAATCTCCCTAGCAGAAAGCACTTCTGTAAACACTCCCATTTTATCTGCAGAGTGAGAATCCCAGCAGTAATGGAAACGGATATAAATGGAAACTATTACAAAAATTAATAAGAAAAAAAAAGTCATTCTACATATACTAAGAGTAGCAGTGATTTCTGGAAAGAATTAATTAAACCAGATGAAACACTTCTGATATGATTTGAGCTATCAGATAATTTAATTAGTTCTGGCTTTTAGTTCATTTTAGCTTCTGCAAGGGTGAAAAAGAAATAATTGTTTATTCAAATGGCAATAATTTGGGTTTCTTTAATTGACTCCTAGAGTGAAAGCATTTATTCCTGCTGTTTTCTAAAATGCTGAGTGGAAAAGCTCCAGCACAATCTCCAATTCCAGAGCTACCAAGCCCACTCCTCACTGCAGCCTCTCATCTGCCACCTAGCCTGCTTCAGCTCGATGGCTTCTCCTGGCTTGTTTGTACTCTGCTGATTGTGGAGGCAGAGCTTAGCTCTTTTCCAGTGCTAGTGGGCTTATTAGGTGTTCCTATCCAAAGCCAATAGTGTGCTTATAAATAATATTAGCGGGGCTGAAACACATTTTCGTTCTAGCATTCTGTATATTCTGGAAAATAAATGTTATAAAAATAAAAAAGTTCAGACACCCAGAGAGTGTCTAGAAGGGAAGAAGTTTTAGCCAATACAAACCTTCCTTTAAAAAAAAAGGGCTTTTTTTTCTATAACTAAATTTAATTTACTGATTTTTGCCCAAGGACGGGAGAGGAAATTGATTTTGCTTCACTATCAGGATACAGTGTAGAAATGTCACTGAGTCTACAAAGACACATATTAGCAGTTTTAAAAGTAGGGCTGGTAACTCCTCTTTCTGCTGATTGCTAGTTTGTTGGGTGCCAGTCCTTAAAAAGGCCATATAATTCCTGCTGGGTAAAAGGTGACATAGGATGAAGACATGCAAAGAAACTGCACCCTCCCCCCTCAAAAAAAAAAAAAGGCATTTCTGCATTTGAAGCTATTGCAGATTTATGCCTAACCCAGTGCTGAGTTATGGGTCACTGCTATAAAAGCAGAATTCCTTACATTACTTAATCTAACGAGGTCCACAAGAGAAGAAAAAGGTCCCAGTTTGTAAGATCTAAAGGGCTGAAACCTTATCTCTACACTTTCCTGTAAAGCTCCAGGTGCACGGTGAGATCTATATCATCAGTCCCTTGTTAAAAAACTATGTTGTTTAAAACAAAACAATCAAAGGCTGGAAAGCGATGCTCTCAAATATCAGGAAAGAGCAAAGCAAAGGTTGCCTAATGTAACCTTCCTTCTGCCTGCGGGTTGTGTGCTATAGTGTGCTGTTTCTCTGACCAGGTACTGCCCCCACATTCATTTTTTGGTCAAGAGCCCTGGCTTTACTCCAGGCACAGCACTGACAATGCTCTGCATACAAAGCAGCTCTTCAATATTCTTTTTAATCTCAGCTTTTCAGCATGGGGCTCCAGCTTCACCTACTAGAAACAGTCACAATACTGCACAAACAATGATACTTTTCCATTCTATGCTGTTTTTTTCTGTGCTGTTCAGTCCCATAGACCCAAATACTTTGCACTAGTTAACATATTTATTCCCAAAATATCCCTTTGAGGTGAGGAAATATTATCCCTAATTTAGAGAGTAAGATTGAGTTACTTTCTAAAGAAAAGTAGAAAAGATGCAGGAAAAGCGACCAGAGTTCTCTGGAGTCCAAATCAACCACCTAAATCATCATTTTTATTACAGGCCTCTAGCCTTTATTCACACCACACCGCTCCTGCTAGAGTTTAGGCAGCAGTGCCAGAAACATAGCCCCATTCACTGGCGTAACATAAATCTCTTACCATGATTCCAGACCCATATATTATATGACCCTGCACTAGGTTTACTTAGGGTGAAATTCAGCCCTGTGCAGAGGGCCAGCATTTACATCCTTGCTCAAAGGTCTGCAGTTGTGTGCATGCCTCACACTTACCCTCTGATCTTCTGTTGGAGAGAAAAAGTGATGCTATTTATCCACTAGACACTGTGATCACATAATCAGAGGCACATATGTACAGACTGTGATTAGGAGGGTCAGAGTAAAGATTACACTGACTTCTTGAAAGCACTTTGATAATCTAAAAAGTAGGAAATTAAACAATAATACAAATTCTACAGTAGAAGATATTTTACTCAATGAAATAAGGAACCCAATGAAATAATTTCTACCTTTTGGTCATCATCTGTATAGCAAGAATGTGTTCTGTATACTTGAATGCCTTCAATCCACAAATCAAAAAACTTTTATCTTATTTAAACATATGTCTTGCTCTGTGAAGGAGTGGACTTAAAATGGCACTCTGGTCTCATTCCTTCTGAGATTTGCCAAGTTTATGTATTTTAGAGTACCCATCTGTGTGACTAGCTCGTGAAAACACCTAGCAGTGGAAGTTCCCTTTCCCTTTATACCCAGAGGTGATTCCTAAAACTCCCTTGTTCCAGAGTACATGTTAAACCAGCATACAAATAATGTCTGCCAAAATCATAGATAAACTAAAGATAAACTGATTTTCAGCTGAACACTGAGACCTATCAATTACCCTGCTGAAGTCATGTTTTCGTTGCCTGCTTTGAGACTCATGTGTCAGTCAAGAGGTCAAGATTATCAGTGCAGCAGAGAAAGTGCAGCTCCTCACACATGGGTGCACATGCATTTCCCTTGTCTTTTGAAATATTATGGGAAGGGAAAGCAACAGCATACCCCATACTCAGCTTCTAAAGCAAATATACAAAATTAGACATTTAATGCTCAAAACAGATTGTCTTTACAGTTCTAGTACCTGCCATAGGCATCTTTTTTACCTCCTGGTTGTCACTAAGTTTGAATAAAATTGATTGCCAGTTACAAGTGGCTGAAGAAATCAGACCTGCGATATTCAGAATGCCTTACTTTGCTGCTGTCATTTCTAATTTCTGCTTTTGAATTTCTTCCTTCAAAACATATTTTGTGCTTAAAAACACACATAGGCTTTTTAGAGTGGCTTTTAACCATGCAGCTATTAAGAACCTCTCATATATTAAGAATTTATCTATCTCAGAGTCTTCTGAATGGAGAATTTCAACTTTGCAAGCTGTGCAGCTACTCTACCTTGTTGGTCCCACACCTATATGACATTACTGTATTCCAGTCCTGTGCTGTGGTATCTGGGGGAATCAGAATGCTCCTGGCTTCAGCAGTGCTGATACAGGGCGCAAAGGGCACACCCCAAGCAGGTGGGCTGAAACAGTGAATTGGACACTTGGAATTCAAAACAAAACAATCTCTGAGCAAAACTGAGTTTTGCTATGCTAGCACAAGGGGCTAGTGCTAGCTCAACATGGGGCTCACAGACCACCTAGAAGTGTTCACTGAAAGGAGTCTCAGAAAGCCTATAGATAAAAAGCCCCACCACTGGCTCATGAGCCCACTGAGCTAACTGCTAAGAGATGCAGACTGAATTTTGGAGAAGTCTCACCCTAGGTTTGCCCTGTTTATGTTGCTCTTCCCTGGAATCTTTTATTAGCCAGTGTTGGAGACTGAATGTCCTGCTTCTATTCAAATCACTGATGCTCTGCTCTCTTGTTGTTATGTTGTGTTGGGCTATTTCAGCCACTGGGAAAGGCTAGGGTAGAAATGAAAATAAATAAAAGCTGGGGACTAAGCCTTGCTGAATTGTACTTGGTGCTCCAGTTACCCCGAAGAGGAGACAACAGCAGCCAGGCACTGCCCTGCTGGCTCTGCTCGGGCCTGGCAGCAGCAGCTACAAAGGCAGCTTCCCCTGAGCTCTGCCACAGGCAAAGGAGCCACCAAAGCTTAACTTCTGGCTTGGCTGCCCTTGGTAGTGAATTACTGTGCCTATGCCCAACCCTTCCCAAGGCCACATAGAAGGGGAAGCTACATCCGAATTCTGAGTCTCAATATAGTAGCTTAACCACGAGGCTGTCCTTCTTGGCTTTTTCTCAGGCACACGTTGCCTCAGTCTCTCTATGCCTGCTACAGCACACTGTCTCACAAAACAGTACTTCCTTCTCCCTTCTACCCAAATTCAAAGGGATATGGTCATTTCAGGGAGATCACCAGTGGAGAACTCTATCAGGAAATCATAGGTTACCTTTAAAATTAACCAAAGAAGGAACAAATTCAGTCCAATATTCTCTGTAAGGATATTTCTGAGTATTTAGTCAGGGTATGACTAAAGCCACACTGCTGAAGATGTTAAGTGCTCTCCAGCCACATTCTTAAACTCATGTTCACTCCTACTCAAAAGCTCAGAGATAAGCAAAAGAGGGGGTTGTCAGGCCTTTGTGGGCTGGTAAACAAGCAACAACTGTAGTGCAGATCATGGTGCACACACTGTCTCTCCTAGTGTTTAGCTTCACCTACATCCCTGCTCTAGCTGTATCATTCCTGTGGAGTGCAATGGTCTCTGATGGCATCCTCCAAGACTAGGGCAATAAGGGGAGAGTTTCCTTCAGCTGCAAGGTCAACAAGAACTTTGGTAATTTAAAAGGGCACACTTCTAACAGAAGAAGCATGATGTAGAGTGTGCTAATGTCTATGTTTGCTGACCACTCTGTATCACAAATTTGCCAGACAGACAATATAATTGCTAGAGGCTTTCTCAACTTTTATACAGACTCTGAATCTTCAGAAATCCCAATATATATTACCCTTGAGAAAGCTTAACATGAAATGTTTGCTCCCATTGTTCTCCTGTTCACATGTTGGGAGACTTTTCCTGCTTCCTCCTTGTCAGAGGAGACAGCTTCAACAATATGGATTTTATTGTACACCCCCTACATCCCACTTCTGCCCCTTGTCAATAGCACAGGGGCCCAAACGCCATCTCAACTGCAAAGAGGAAATGACTATTCACAAGACACAAAGGTTTATGGATTTCTGCCTAACAAAAGATTATTTCTAAGCAGGCTCTTCATGTACTGAGATGCCTCATCTCTTCCAGTAGGAAAGCAGATAGGCTACCGTGTGCCCAACACCAAGGAGTGGGAGCACTCTCCAGGGCAGGTGTACTACACAAGGTAGTCTCTTAATCTTCTCACATGCACAAGCGCTATTTTTCATACCAGCTGCATCTTAAACACTCGGTTAAGATGGTGATTAGTGGTGGTGGTAGGGTGTCACAGTGGGAGCTTTCTTAAGAAGAAAAGGCTTTGATTGAGCCAATGAAAGCTGTTGCCAGGGAACCAGATGCCATGAACACACCACTCCAGCAGCGAAAGAATACAAACCATGTGAGTGCTGGACTGAGCTTTAAATGCATTTGCTGGTTGGGGCCTGAACACACTATTAACTCTTTGAGTACCCAAAAGAGTTCGCACAATGAACTGGGAAGATGGGAATCTGTTACAAACACAGTGGAGCAAAACATCTCCCTATTACACCCTGTTGATCCAGAAGAAAAACAAAGGGGGGAAACTTTTGACCTTTAGTTTTTGACTGGCAAAGGAGGTTTGTTTTGAAAAGTAGGTAGGGAAACTTCTCTTCAAAGTAATGCTTAGTTTTATACTCATGTGAAAAGGAATCAGATAAGTACTCTGATAAACCTATAAAAGTATTAATTTTGTTTTTGTAGGGGGTGTTACACATGAAGTTTGATGTGCACAGTTTGTTTGCCAGTCAGTTCCTTTGCAAGAGGAACAGAATAGCTTAGATTCCATTTTTCCCAGATCTGAGCTGGTTTCCAACACAAATGTTACCGATTTGAATTTTATCTGATCAGCTGCCAATTTGTTTCAAAGTTAACTTTCCACTCTGATTACTAAACAGCCTTGTACTCTACAGACAGAGCATTTTTTTCCTAATGTAAATTCCACAGTGCTCTGCAACTCTACCAGTAAAACGCAGCTAAAGCGCTAATTAAAAATCATGCCTGCCATATGTCAATTCATAAGAACTAAAATTAAACTAACAAGGGGCTATAACCAAAACTTTTTTTGAACACAAGAGTATGCCTGCTCTGTTTTGAGGCAGTAACATGTGGCAGCCAGGGTTGTTCTTGCAGGACAATGACTAGAACCAAACAATTTCATCTTTGGGCTTCCAGTTCAAATCTGGTACAGGTTCCTAAGTACAAAAAGGCTTTCCCACCCCACAGCCTGAGTGAAAACCCCTCCTCCTGCATGTAGCCAGCACTGGCTACATAACTGTTTTCATCCCGGAGCCTGTAACTGTGTTGAGCAAGTAACGTGTTGCTGGCACAGTTCTGCTGAACTCCCCCTTGTCAGTCTCCATTTCAGCGTTTTTATATCCTGTGGTAATGCCAGCCATGTAGCGAGCTTGGAGCTGGGGTCCAGTGTATTCCTGCCTTTTTATGCTTCTCCCACAGTGCAGAAGGCCTGGGGGGAAAGGACATAGCAATACCATTATAATGCTTAAGTGGCCATAAAGTCCCAGTGTGAGTCCTAACAATCTGAACATAAGGGACCTAGGGCCCCTCAAATTTATTCTAGGAGTTTGGCAAGAGTGAGTGCAGTGCAAAACTGATTAAAAACCTCCAGACAGCTCCCAGGCCAATTCCTGCACAACTGGATGATGATGGAGAACTGGGCTTCCATGTGTCTTCTGGCCATCTAAAGAGGTGCAACATCTTGCTGCTAACTTGACAGTTACCCCAGGGCCCATTGGAGTCCAAGCTAAGAGCTATTCCATGGCTGTATTGCCTAGCTGAGAGACTAGGAGAGCACACACACATATATGGCAAACTGCAGTGCCGAAAAATGCAGCACATGTTCACACAGAGCTCTTCTGTCTCCTCGTATTCTACAGTGATTTACTTGAGAGTCCACTGGCCCTGAGACCCTGCAATAGTTACTGTGTTGCTGTGAAAGGGGCTGCTTACAATTTAACTTCTGGGTTTCATCTGCAGATAGGCATGTCAGGCTTACTGCAGTTGTCCCCACTGCAGAGCCCCATCTCAGGCAGTTCACATTTGCCTCTTTGCGAAAGTTCTTGCATAACCCTCATAAAACAGGGAAAAACAACACTGCAGCTCAGCTTTGGTTTGCAGTGAATAAGCGAAGAACTGGAAGAGATTTCCACAGGCAGAGCAGAGTTATCTAAATACAACTTTGGCAATGAATGAAGGCCAACAGCCCGGTTTTCTAAACAGTTTCATACAAAATTGCTAATGATCAAGACCAGCCCGGGTTTGCACTTTGTATTTTGGGGCTAAAACATATGTAGGTATGGTTAGATACTGCACAGTGGCAAAGGAAGTCATTCTTCTGTGCTGGCTTAATGGGACATCAGGATGAAAGCGTTGCTTACCAAAAAAACATGATTCTTTGGAATGTCAGTGACCTCTGCAGAACTCTTGTCAAAGATCCAGCACAGATATTATATGTCAAAAATCCAGCTCAGTTTGTAAGCACAGACAGTAACATGGTGCAAGATGGTATTGCTACAGAGGCTCATAATCCAGTCTCTGCACCATACAGAGGTGCAGATGTACTGAAGTTACCTCACTGGAGAGTGATACTGAACACCAGCTATTGCAGTCCCCCTCCCACAATGTGTTAGCCAGCCTCTCAGAGATAATCATCCCAAAATATACATACTCCTTAAACTTACACGCACATACTCATGCTGCTATGTTAGAAGAACTTCATTGAATTTACAAAGTGGAGGCTTCAAGAAATCCAAAGTACAAGGCGTAACTGACACATTTCCAAAACATATTTCCCCCCACCAAGAGGTAACTCTCTGTAAATGTAATTAAATCCCCATACCAAGGATTCAAGCCTCAGTGCAAAGATTACACCTGCTCCAGGACAAAAGTGACAGTATTTTGTCATACACCAACTCCTTTGTTGCAGCAAGTGGAGATGCACAGTTGATGAGGAAGAAGACAGTGTGAACAGAAGGGAGAACCTTATAGACTGAGGCAGATAATGCTGACCTGGACTACTGGATTCTATTGTCAAACATGGAATGCAGCCCATGCTCAATCTTTAGCCTCTGTGCTCAGTCCAGAGTGCTCTGCCCAGCAGCAAGTCCACCCTCATTCTCCCTTTAAGACCACAACTTCTTCAGCTTTGTCCATTTATCCCCCAGTCCTTCTTTTTCCTTCCCTTCATGCCCAGATTCCCTGGGTGTCCCCATGTTCTCCTCTCCTCATATTTGTCTTGTACATTTTTCTATTGCTGTTTGTAAATTGTAATGCATATTGAGCACATGTAGAATGAAAGACACTGTATAAAATTAAATTAAAAGTTGTACTCCTGTAATATACTGTAAGTCTTTGTACATGGCAGCAGGGGGCACTTCCACCAGACGATGCTGAAGTGCAGTTGACAGACTATCCTGCTTCCAGATCAGGCAGAAGTGCTCACTTTATCTTCACGTTCCACTACTGAAAGCAGAGCATGGGCACAGAACAACAGCTACCTGTACCTCTTGTTCCTACTAAAATTTCTCAAAAGCTTTGTGGAAGAAATATCTACCTTTGAATGAAGTGTGAAAAAGGGAAAAAACTGAACACTTGGGAACAAGAGGAAGTAAATATCTGAATAGGTCCTGCCGTCTCAGGGCCAGCATCAAACAAGAACTCCATCATGGGAAGCAGGAACACAACTGAGAGGCTGAGATCATGCCTTCCTCCACAGTTATCTAGGAAGGGTGATGCATTCCTGGATTAACTTTCTGCAAGAAAACAACGGAAGAGCAAGAGAATAAGTCATTCAGGATACATCAAGACCTACACAAGCCCAGAGAGAGTGTGTTCTACAAAATAATCCCCCAACCTAGTGTCTTGCAACTCCAACAATACTGGTTTTCTCCATTCTCAGCTAATAATGGAATTTGGAGGATGCCATAAAGAAAATACAATAAAGCAGCCTGGAAAGAACAACTTTATTCTGTTACCTTGGGGTATTTACAGAAGGGCAGTCTATAATTTGAATCAGAATCTGACCCTTGAAGTATTTGTGTGCTTAGTTGTGCTTTCCTTCGCTGATGTAACAATCCTAATTGCTGCCTGCCACTGTGGCAACATAGGAACAACACCTGATCACAATGAGGAGATGATGGTGGTTTGCAGATCCCAAGATGTTGCAAAGCAATCAGAATAGAGAGAATAACAAGAGCATGGCACAGTCTGGAGGAAAAAGTAACCAACTGCACTAAGTCTCCCATATGCTTTTCAAAAACTCGGGGCAGTTGTCTGTTTCTACTTAGAGTTGCATGTCAGCAAGGCACAGAATTATGGATTAGTCCAAGTCTGCACAAAGACTGAGGCTGAGAGCTCTGGTACTAAGTATGCAGTTCTAGGGGCAAGACATGAGCTCATTGATGTTCCTGAGGTTCAATGCATAAACTTCCCCAGCTCAACTGTGGTGAAAAAAAGGCCAGAAGAAACTGAAAGTGCCTTGTGAACCAGCGGTGAGTTGGTGTAAGAAAATTCTCCATAGAAGCTCTCTGGGATTAAATATTTCCACTGCAGAATGTTAACTAATCTTGAAATAATCCTTTATATAACAAACTATTTTATTTGCAATGAAAATTAAAATACAGTAATAACCAAAGGCATAGTATACTAAGAGATACATATCTGACCTAGCTAAAACTCAAGAATCTTAACAGAATTATTATATGGGAAGACAAAACACACAAGAAAGAAGCAATTTTTAAAGGGAAAAATCATTGTCTTTGTGTTGTGAAATGTTAGATTACTAGGTAAACCTGTTACTTCTAGGATTTATGTATGTTTTCATGAAGCCTATATCTGTTACACTGATTTAAAATACTACATTGTGAACAGGACATTCCATTAGAGTTTCACAGTAGCTAAAAGAACAGACTCATTTACAGGATGCACTGCAGTGCTGTGATGAAAAGTAAATACATTAGTACCACAGCCAGACACAGCTTTTGCCTACAAGTTTGCACCAACAGCACTCTGCAGAGCAGCCTGACTTAGTGAATCTTCAGAATTATTTCTGGAGCCATCATATTTTGATTCAGTTACATAGAAGAACTGGAAAACTAAAGCCTGCAGGATCAGCTCAAAATTTACCCCAAAATTTCCTCTCAGTTTCAGCACTGTAGTTCTCCTAGAGTTGGAAAAGTTAGGAAGAAAGCATCAGCTTTGTCTGTTTTTCATCCTACCTTGATGTGAATTTTGATTACGTAAGAATGGACCTGCTCAGCATTTATTCTAAAATGTAACTTTTGGTCATGGGGAGGCAGAATATGACATCTTAACTTCACATCAAAGAAAAGTATGCGAACACTCCAGCCATATGTATAATTTAGAAACCCAAACACCCTACTAGTTTAATTCAAGAAAACAGAAGGTTTCCCTAGAGAAATGTTGTATGCTTGCGTTACAGTTTTTTCCCAATGACCCAGGACAACTGCTAGCCCTTTTCACACACCTCATTCAAGGCATACCAAGAGACAACAGTCTCAGAGCCTCTATTTTATCTTTTGTCTCTCTGGAGCAGCCATTCCTCTAGCCTATGAGTGCATGGGGATACAGATAAGACAGTGTAATCTGCTTGAGATACATGTCTACTGTTGCCTTTCATACTGCCAGAGTTTGAGGGATACCCCAATTTTTAGAGTCCCTATCTTAAGACCATTTTGCAACAACTCCCTCTTCATTGTGTAATTAATCTCCTCTCTGCTACTGAAGACTTAACTGAGGAAGAGAAAAACCTGTCAAGCAAGGAGGGGCCAGTAAACCAATTCAAATGCTACAGTAACTCAGTTCCCATCTCTAAAATGTGCCATCTACCTGTCTCACCTAAGGTCGGGGCTATCATTTTGTTTGCAGAACACTCACCTTTCTGAAGAGATCAATTACAGAAAGAGAAGAGGCAAAGGGAAAAACATTTTAAACTGAAACAGATAACAAGCTACAATTACTTTTTATTCCTGAGACATTTGACCCCTCAGCTATTACATTTCAAATCCATTAATTTCCCCATAAAGAAAAAAAGCAAATGTTTTGAAGTAATAGTAGTCATGAATGAGGTATAACAAGCCAACACAAGTACTCCAGCCTGTGACCTATGGTCTTGAGGATCTGGTGTGATACAAACCATGTGGAATACTGATGTGAATTTAGCTCCAACACACACAGGTTTATTAACAGATGTTTTTGTCACATTTCTTAACACAGCTTGTATGTAGAACACTTACAAGGAAGTATTTTATGTGTTCAGTACTGCTCCTGCAGTACTTCCTATAGTGCTCAGATCCAGTCAGAAATATCCAATAAAAATATTTGTTTTGATTTTATTCCATAGTCCATCAGCCCAAGTAAAAAAAAAACTAAGTATCCTTAAAACACTTCTAAATGGTCATCCTTTGTGCATGTGAGAATGCAGAGAACAGGGCCCAGAACTGTCCCACCTGCTCCTCAGCACTGCAGGCAAAACAGGTTGTTCGCGGGGCTGAAGGCAGGATAGAGTTGTTGAGTTCATGCCTGCAACTTCTGCTCACTTTGTCCTGATCCCTTGGGTCTGCCAGTTTTTCTGAGCAGGAGGTTTTGGTAATTAAGATTTAAATACTGATAATGTTAAATCAATCTAAAGGCCAGGCTGGATGAGGCATTGAGCAACCTAGTCTGGTGGGAGGTGTCCCTGCCCATGGCAGAAGGGTTGGAACTAGATGATCTTTAAGGTCCCTTCCAATCCAAATTATTGTATGACTCTCAGAGAGGGAAAAGAAAGCTCCACAGGCATAGCCTCACTGCTCCTGCTGTCACTAGGTCAAAAGGAAAGATAAAAGCCACAACTGCCACTGTCAAATGAAACTCCATCCTGATGGCAGCAGCCAGGCTTCACAGGGCTGTAGTTTTAGGCAAAGCATGCTGCTTGCTTAGAGTCACCACCTAACACATTTGCTGCCTTAAGCAAATGCTTGCTTTATCTTTGTCTGAGTTGGGACTTATCTGGACCTAATCCATAAAATCCTCTTGCAGTCGAGAAGAAGCCAATTAAGTGCTCTACTGAAGTAATGAAGTGCATTGCCAGATTAAAACTGGGCAAAATCTTGATGATTAATTCATAGCCTGAATTCTGGCTTTTCAATACTTCCTGCTGCAGGTGGTCTATTGGAGAACGCCATGGCTCAGATCCTAGCTGTGCTATACAGTAATTCTTACATACAGACAGAACAGCTTCATTGATAGATTTGGTGATGACAGATGATACAGCCACAATGGTGAAAGCATGTCAGGAAAGAACAATTTCTGATGTAGTTAGTAAGCCACAAATTGACAACTTCCAAATCGATTAAAGGCTTTGTTTTTAGCTTTTTCCTCTCCAATGTTTATCCAACTTTTTCCCTTACCCACTTTACTAATATTTTACCTAGAAGTATCATGAGTGTTTTTTGCAAGAATTCAAACACAAAGACATGACAAAGGACTGCTCAGGCCTGTCTCTTCCAAAAATCTGCAGTCCAGGAATGGGTGCACTGGTTCTGCACTGACAATCTCACTGAGCCATAGCCAGAGAATAAAATTACAGATGGAGTTTCCCACCTTCCAAGACCTGACAAGAGCCATCTGGGCATAAAGAAGAAAGCAGGTAAGAATCAACAGATTACAAGATGCCCCTGTCCCTGTTCCTCTACATGTTAACTACACAGTAACTCCATGAAGACTCAGAAAAACTATTGGTGTTCACTGATACTAACAGCTGCTATGAAAATTACACTAATATTCAAACATTTTTCAGCTTTATCTTCCCTATAATCTTCCCATCTTTCTTTTGAAAGTTATCAGGTATGGTTCATTTATCATGATTAAATTTGTACCTGTTCTGAGGTTTAAAATCGTTCTTCCATAAAGGATGAATTATTTCTCAAACACATCACCGTATGGGGAGTTGCTTTCTTTGAAGCCCACATGGAACTGGATTTTGGCTCTTGTAAAGTCAGTTGGAATTTTGCCATCAGCATCAATGGAGTCAGTTCATGTGTGGATTTCATGTCTATCAATCCTGACAAGGAACAAACCCTCTCTACTTCTATTCAAAGTAGAAAAAGTTTTCATGCTAACTAGCCGAGGTTGGGTTTTTTTGACTTGGATTGGAAAGGAAAGTGTCAGCCATCTCACATGATACTCATCAGGCTGGCTCCCATATTTCTCAAGTCATGTTATAATATTCAAAGCAATTACATAATAGCACTTTGTATTCTGCATAACTCAGCCATTAAAATTAATAAGCTACAACCATGCCAATGACGTGATTTTTTTCTGCAGTGCAGCAAATCTACTTAAAAAAAAAAAAAGGTAAAAAGCACAATGAGGCTTTTTAAGAGGATGAGACTTATCCAGCAATCTCTGATTGTGTGAGATATTGTAGAGCTGCTACCAGCATTTGTCTGGGAAGATTTTGCTTAACTCATTCTTGGCACCACTATCAGTGATGTAATGAGTTCATCTCAAACTCATGGCAAGATTTTTTTTTTTCCCAACATCCTACATCTTGATCTGTGCTATATATACACCCAATGATATGTTCACAGATGTCTACAACAGTAAAGTCTCAAATTAAGTAAGCCTATACTGTGCCACTTTCCTGATGATACAGGATATTAAGATTAATATCAGGTAGCAAGGATCCTCTTCCAGCATTATATATTTTCATATTCTTAAAAATGCTTAATCACTGCTTGATTTTACATTGGAAGACAAGTCAGAGCTGACTGCACAGTTTGAAAGCCAACCACAGGCTGTTTTTTCTCACAGCCATTTCCTAGTGGTTGTCAATTTTGCTTGAATCTGTTTCCATGCTAAATGTCAGCGACCCAGAGATTTCACATCAGGCTATGCTGTGCCAAGTCACAACAGGAGATAAAAAAATCGAATTCTTTTCATCTGCACTCTATTTCATTAATTGTGTACAGACCAGAGTACCAATATAGGTTGATGGATACTATATAGTTTTTAAGTACTGCAGGAGGACTGATGGTGAGCTGCACCCGGTTTCTCACATCATAGAATGGGTCATAAACAAATATGAATTGATGTCACAAATATGAATTGATGTCATATTTGTCACCTTTTAGTTCCTTGATCCTGGAATTACATGGCTTAATCATCACCAGAACAACTTTACTGCTGCCTAGCACTTTCAAGAGAACTAGGGCAGCTAAGAATTTTGGCAATGCCTTAATGCCTCTAACTAAATCTCTTATTCCTTGGGGAGGAGATTTGGGAGTTCCTATTGTAAGTATAGCACTTCACACAAGGATTTCCAAACACTGAAGATATCCATCCCTTGAAAATTACCCAACCTTGAAGACCAGTTAAAGGGAAAAAATTAACTAGGCTTATAACTGCTTATTCCTGCAGTACGGTAAAAGCAGCAGAGTAAAGGATCCGCTTCTCAGTGATTTAATAGGGTCAACATTTCCTTGTTTGTTAGTGCATCTCTGCATTCATTTTCTGGAGATAATATTGCAGCTTGACAAATACATTTTGGAAGCACACTCTGAGGATCTGGGAGAGCATGGAGGAAAAAGCAGAATCTGCCACTAGCAAAAGCTCTGCAGGATCCAGCTGGCACACCTACTGCCAGACTGACACATCCAGACCTGATGCTCAGAAACACTCCCAAATCAAACTGAAGTCATTAACAACTACAGGTGTTCTGAAAAAACTCTGGCTGCACAGAGTAGAAGTTTCCTGAAAAACAGCACTGGAAGGAGGAATTCAGCTTCTAATTAGGAAATAAATTTAGGAAATAAATCACAATGCAACTATATCCCATCCTGTCTGTGGTGCAGCACTTTAACAACCTGTGCTTAAATAACCTGCCCTTAAAGCGTTCCTTTCCCTGGACAGCTGTCTATCCATGCTATTATTTATTCTGTTTCATCCAAGAAGACTTAAAACAGAGTCTTGAGATTCTGAAAGGGGAAATGTAGTCTTCACAAACACTGGGACTGCATAGTTATATGTAGGGCTGTACAGGTAGAGGACTGAAAATTATTTTTCCTCTTTTACGTGTTAGTTGAAGTTATCTGATCTATTGCAAGTCAAACAAAGCGGGGCATGAAAAACAGGCCTGATTCAGAAAACTGAGATTTAACTAAATGGTCACTGTCACTACATTACAGAGAAACGAGAGCTTTTGACAAATGACTCCATCACTTGTGCAGGAGATCTGGCAGCAAACAGCAAGTCTGTGATAATCTGACAAAGCTAATTAGAAGGTAGTCAGCAGACAGCTCTGCAGTAGAAAGATCAGGTTTTGTCTTAATCCTATCATACACTCTTACTGTGACAGCTTACTAGAAGCAGCCCTGCTGCCATTTTTGGCAGCCCCGGTAACACTATCCCAGAAAGGGTCAGCCCAAAAGGTCTCCCAGAATTTATCAAATCCATGACCACAAAGTGCAACTTCATGCAAAAACAAAATCAAGACTTCAGCCTGTCATCTACAAGACAAGGTACATTCTATATGTAATTTGCAATGAAACAGCTATTTACAGGGATTTTCAGTTGTTTTGTTTTGTTTTTTAAATTATTGAACAAGATTGAGATTGACTTTGGCATATAAAGGGTCAACACACCCCCCAGGTCCAGCTAGCTTCAGAAGCAGTGTACTCCAGCTTCTTGCCCTCCAGAGCAAGGCCTCCCTGCTGAAGTTTGTCAATAATTAAACTATCTATTCTGTGGTAACTGGACAAACATGATCACTTATGTTCTCTGTTCTCACACACTCAAGCCATCAACTGGCAGCAATGTTTAGCTTTTATTAATCTAACCAGACTGGAAATAACAATCAAATTCTGCTTCTGAGAATGCTGACTTCCATACAATTTTTTAAAGCTGTCTTATTGTCTGGGTTATTTCTCATTAGCCTACAAGATGTTTGTAAAATGATTCATACACAAGGCAGTTAATTACAAAATACTCAAGGAAAAAAGCTTGAAAATTCATTAGGAAGCCTTGACGGTTGCCTCATGGATGTTTTTATTTCTTGATAATGTCAGTTTATTATTTAGGCTCCAGAAACATCCAAAGACCTCATCCCTATTGAGCTAATCACTATACAAACACATAATGAATCAATAAACCTTTCTTTTAGGAGCTTACATATGAAATTGCAATTTTCACTGAACACGGTAAGATATTTAAAAGCATCATATTAAAGCCTGATGTTATTTGTAGGTAGAGCATTAGGAGGCTCCTAGAATTTTTAAGTACTATCAGAGTAATGTAACTTAGAGTGAACAGCAAGAGCAATGTTTAAATCACAGGAAGCAATTTGGCTAGTGGTAGTGACCTCAGATACCAAGTATTCTGCACAAAATACTTTGTATCCCAGCAACCCCCAAATTGCTGTTAAAATCATAATCCTACAGCTTTATATACGATAGGAAAATTTGACCTCTTATACAAGTGCACAGTAATAACACCTGCTGAGTAGTTTGAAAGCTGCAACAAAATTTAACCTCTCCACACTTAGAAATGAACATTTTTCATGTTGCTAATTAAGGGTATTTTTAAAAGCATGAATGTGCACTATATGAACATGAGTGACTGTAAATAGAGACTTTTCAGTTCTAGCATTTGTGTGAGCCTTAAGCTAGCACGATCACATCTTACATAGTAACGATATCTGCAGAGATAAAGAGTGAACCTTTGCAAAGAGAAAGCCTTTAATCAGTCTCCTAATCAGAGTCTGAACTAATGAGGAAAGTCTCAGTGCAATCTAGAGAGCTCTTGCTTAACTGCATCTGACATTTTGGAATAGATTAGGTTCTAATGGTCTATGGCAGAGCTTTCTCTTTAGAAACCTTGGGATGTCATTAATAAATATTGGCCATCATATAGAGACTCCACACCTCTGTAGTCGAGACAAAACATCTTATAGGAAATCACTGCCTACTGTGTCATGAACCACATCAGTGAAGCCAGGCGCAACATCCATCAAAGATTAAAAGAGCAGAAAACGAACACTGCTGTGACCAAACACTTGAAATCATGTGCTGACTGCCACAAACAATTAGAATTCAGCAGGGGTATTCTCAGGCATTCACAAATCAGGACTGCAGGAGACCTCAGGAAATGGGGCCACGATTAACCCATCCTGCTGTCCCCAGCCATAACAGCAGGCTGTTAGATGGAAGAAGCTGCAAGCTTTCTCATCATAAAAAAAGAGACTAATTTTCTTAAAATCTCACTTTCTGATCAGGATAGTAGAATAGTCTGTTACACACAGAAACTTAATAGAGAGCAGGAAACCTGAGCTAATTTCTCCATTTTTTGAGCAAGGAGGGAGATCTGCATTTGGGTTTTCATTTGGCAATGAGGGGAACAGCTCAAAGGCTGCAGATTGGGGTCTCAAAGGAAGGCAGCTGCTCTTGTCCCCCAGCATCTAGTGAAAATCTCATTGCATCTTTGCAGAGTACTGATGGCCCCATCTTGTCCTGATGTGCAGAAAGCAGATTACTACAGAAAGACAGGATGGACATGATGTTTGCTTACCCTGAACGTGTAAAGGAGAATAAAAAGCTCTTCTGAGCACTAGAGCATATGAAAAATTGTACAACTGTAGAATAAAATTCCAATGTTTGAATTATGTTTGTCACACCAAAAAAACATCAAAACAAACACACTTTCTTACCTGTCAATTGAGAAGGACATAGAACTAGATTTTCACCAAAACATAAACCTAAAAGGGCTGTAAGGGTTTAAGGGTTGGCCCTGCTGGGCAGCACAGCCCCACTGCCTCTTGAGTACCTGCACTGGCTCGCACATTTACCACTGTGGACAGTAAGCTCTGATGGACACATGCTACCATCTCTCCCTTAGCCTCACAACAGCCTTGTTCACATAAGCCCTTGTACACTGCCCCCAAAGCTGTAGCTGGCTGTGGAACTGTGCAAGGCAGGAGCTGCAGAGTTAGAGTTTTGTTCAGTTTTTAGAAGTTTTATCTTTTTTAGTAGAAGCTTGGGCTTCCCAACATTCTTACATGCATGCACATGTTGACAAAGGCCTGACATGCTGCCTGACTCCATCTTGAGCTAAGAGTACCCAGTACCCGTTAAAGTCAAGTCACAAGTCTTGCATGTTTTAAAGAGGGCTTTTCAGGGCTGGACAGGCTCAAGAGCAATGAACATCGCTGATGTCACTGCAAGTTTTCAACTGCATGGTATTAACCAATTGTATTGCTGGAAGGAATGATTGAATGCTGAGGAGAAATATATACAGAGATGTAGGAAAAGAATAATTAAATGCAGGAATTAGTGCAAAGGAAAACAAACAGGCTTTAACATGTTTCCTGTAGTGTGAAAGACTTGGGAAAGTACAGGGTGGCCTGTTTTGAGAACTGCCAATAAATACTTTACACAAATCTATACAAACTAGAAGATGACTAACTGGCACAAGATTAGCTTTATAGCATTTTCAGTTTATAGAAATTGTAACTAGTCTTTAGAGCAGTTAATTCTACAGTTCATTCATTTCTCTTGTAGGAGAGCATTTGATATTCCATTTATGTCCTCCTTCTATACAAGCCTGCTCACTGGGACACAGCCTATGAAGAGTAGCCGTTCTTCCAAATTAGTCTTTCATGAGCCACAGGAAGGACATGGGAGACACTCGCCCTAATCAGGGAACAAGACTACTTGAGATAAGGCACCAAAACTCATTTTCAGTTCTCACACTGCACAGCACTGTGACTTGCTCTGATCATTGGCAACACACTGCATAGAGGCAGACCCTGAGTTGAGGGCCAAAGACAGAGGAGGTGGGCAAAATCAGAACCGACTAAAAATGTAATTGACCTTGGTCATTGTTCTGCTAAACTCTCACTGGCTTAGCTGCTTACCTGTAGGCATCTTCATAAGCAACTTTTGAGTTATTCATTGAAGCTCACTAACTCAGCAGCAGCAGGGAGACGGGAGAGCCACTTGCGCTGAACTTCTCCTGTTTGAGTTCCTGCTGCACAAGAATCACAAAGAAATGCCTATGCCTCCATTTCCTGAACAACCATGTCGACCAACCAATGTGCCCAGGCCATTCAAAGAGATACCTGTTCAGACTCTGCTCAGCCTGGGATCCCAGCATAATATACAGGCTCCAATATGCAGATTAGTAGCATTTAAAGTTGAATTAAAAAATTAAATAATCTCTCTCAAAATACTTTTTTATTCTGAAGAATAATATAGGTGTTCCTGAAGTTATTATCTCAGATTATTCTTAATATCACTACACACAGTGATAGTACTGCCTAATTGACTCTGATAAAATAATTTTGCTGCATGTGAAACAAGAAAGGGATACAAATTTGGGACTTAGTAATTTATAAGCTTTCACTACTGTGCTCTCCAGAGGTACCAGGTTAAGATATGTTAAGACACAAGAGTTTGCATTTGGAAGAAAACTGTGTTCCCAAGATTTGGCATATAAATTTTGTCTCAAAACTATATGGATAGACACAAAGCTTGGGTATAACCAAATTACAAACGCCTCGGCCATTCAGGTAAAGTATTTTGCTTGGAGACAGCCTCCAACTGGAATATCACTTTATATCATCTTCCCTGCTTCAGCATCTATAGCAATTTTTGTTAAGCTTTTCAACATGAACACATTCATGTAATTTCAACTCCAACAGTTGAGCATGAACAACTCTAAAACAGATACATTTCTGCTTTTACTAGGAGTGATCACAATGGTTTTAAAAAAGTGTTTTGAATGAAACAGGTGTATCAAAGAAAGAGCTGTATTAGGTATTTTCACTTTGTCAGTTGGTTAAAAGAAAACATGGTTTTCTTTTTCTTCCCTTCATATTTTTAGGAAAAATATTAAAAAATCAAGTTATGGATGGATTACATTTTATTCCCTTTCAATGTCTGAGAGGCTGCAATGGTCTGAGTTCTTCAAAGTTCCATTAATTCCCCAACAATCTGTAAACATGTGCACTATTTTCTTCTCCCACACAATCCTCTTCTCATCAATTATTTCCAACATGATTAACATTTTCTGTTCTCCAGCCTAAAGCCATATATCTCTTTACATGCAATCTTGCATTTCACAGACACTAGAACTTTAGGAATATTCCAGAATTAATGTAAAGAAACTACAGGAAAAAAAGATAAACTTATGGAAGAAAACAGCCCCAAAACTCTAAATCAGTGACTATTAAACATACAGATCCACTCAACTGCTCCCAGCCAAATGGGAAAGCAGCTAATATATTTTTTCTCATTCTGCCCAGATTGTCCATTACTGACTGCAGAGGCAAAATGCTGGGCTGAAGGGATCTCTGATCCCCCCCAGGCAAGGCCATTCCTATCCAAGCAGATACCCCAATCTTATCTGAGGGTTTAATTTCTCATAAGAGAGAAGCCAGCCAGAACTAGCAAGAAACTGCTGAAATTCAGAGTCTGTGTTTCAAGCCAAAGATTTCTTACATGCTGTTGAAGTAATGGAAAGGCCATATAAACTAGAGAGTGTGAGGAAAATTCCCAGTACAATGTGCCTCTCCCTACATCTGCCTCAGGCTTTAAAAACTCATTTCCATAGTAATTTCCTTCTCAACCTGACATTGCTTTGCTCCTAGTTCAATGAATACCTCCCCTGTTTGGTGAAATTCCTGCTAGGATACAGGATGTGAGTGCTTAATACAGTTTGCATTCAAATTACATTTCTATGCCTTCTTCAGGATACATAGTTTTAAATTCCTAAGTACTGGTCAACACCTTAAAGAAAAACAGAATTGTTGAAGCAAAACACCACTTCCTGGAGTACAGCATGAATTCTCAATTCAATTATAACTTAACCTGTGCCCACGAACATGCAGAGGCTAAGCAAGGAGTGTTCCATGCGCTACACAAGAATCACATCTCAACTGACCTTGAGCTCAGCCACTTCAGCCTCTTCATTAATACATAAACCAGCATCATTCAGTTGTCACCAGGTACATCTTGCAGACAAACCTATAAACCTACTATTTGACAAGGCAGCATAGCTCTTGGTGTTGGACAGGGATGTACTTTTCAACCTAAAAAATATTAGGCTTGCTCTCATCTCCCATAGATGCTGCATTTCTGCTCCAGGACTCAGACTTCATTCTTTCATTCTTGTACAAGAGAGTTTGTTTCTAAAGGAGCCTAAGGACACAGAAAAGCTTGTAGAAAACCATGGAAGCCAAGAAACACCTGGCAGAAGGAAAGCCCAAGTAGCTGACATTAGTCAGAGCTTGGAGACATGGGCTGCAAAGGAGACTGCCTGGAGCCAACTTGCCACCTATTCAAAAGTCCTTCAACAACCTGAACTGCTCCATTTCCCTGCCATTCATTCAGTTCCTGGCCTGCAGCTCTAAGTCCCTTCAGGCACCTCCAGGACTGGCTTTGAATTGGCACATTGGGGTTTGTCTTATAGCAAAAATTGTGTCAGCATATACTCTGGCTTCAGCACAAAACAGATGGCAGTCACATTGCTTAACATACACTAGAAGGAATTTAGAGACTAGAATCATCCCAAATCTTTAAAAAAAAGTTGTTTTGGCCTTAGTGACTGTGCTGAGGTGATGCCAAGTACATAAGTGAAGTTTGTGATGTTCTTGTCTTAAAGTCTCTTTCTCAAAATTGTAGGACTATTTTCCTAAGTAGTGGTGTGTTCATTATTTGCTGAGATTTTAATAATATGCCTGCTTATAAATAAAATACTTTATAAAGTTATAAAGACTTCATAGAAAAAAAATATCTCGCACCAATGAACCCATAAAAGACTTGTTTTTTAGGGGATCTCAATCTATTATGCGTGTCTTGAGACCAAGCACAATTCCTTGGCTAAATTGTGTAAGCGCAAAGAGAAAAGGTTATCTATTTATTCATTCCAGCTAGAAACAAAGAAGATAAAAACTTATAACTTATTCCCTCTCTTTTCTTCTCTAATCTTGTTCCCTTTGTGCCTGCTGTGGTATTCATTCATTGCTGGAAGAGCCGATTCAGCTCACTAAACCAGCAAAAAGCCATCCTAGTCAAGAAACAAACATGTCAATAGAACTCAGACTGAAAGAACAACACCCCCCTAACCTACTATAAAATATTTTCTTTCTGCAGATCATTTCAGGTTAGCAAAAAATTAAGACTGCCCTCAAGTCAAATGAAAGAAATTCAAAGAAAACATGGAAATCAATCCCAGAAGGAACAGAGCAGCAAGTCATTCTAATCGGCTCCATCTCTTGTCTCCTAGACCACACAGCTCAGCAGGTTGCAAAGGCCACAGTGGCAGAGGGAGCAAGTAAGGCTACATGGAAAATCCAAGGCACATTGAAACTCAAATCCGCACTGTCTTTGTTAGGAGCATCACTATGAACATCTCAAATAAGTGAGAAGTCTCATTCCACCTTCCATGGAACCTATTTTGCTGAAAGAAAGAATCCCTACAAAGGTAAGAAACATGTTTGGGTTTTTTCCCCACACCACATAGTAGATACAATTGTACTGAACTTCATAGATGACTGAAGAATGACAATGCTTATAAACATGTAGCACATACAGAAGCATTGACTTGCTGGGCACCGTTGTCACTGTCAGCTGTGACAACGGGACGCACGGAATGCTTCAAGCCAAGAATACACAGCCTACTTGTTATGGCTGTGTGGAGCAACGCTCCATAAAAAGGAAGTCCTGTTCCAATGCAACACATTTAAAAGTGCCATGGGGAAACATTCCTCCTCCACAGGGGCATGTGGCTTATAGTGCCTTTTTTCCATGATTCAGTGGCAGAATAAGTCTCCCAGTTGGAGGCACTGACCTTTTTTTATGTGCCATTCTTTTTTATGCCATCTCCCATTTTTTCATGGCTAAACAAGCATATGCGAAGAGACAGGATGTTGAAGCATTTAATTAAAACAATTTTTTCTTCCCCTCCCATGATCCTGCTACAGTCACAGAACAAGATGTGGTAATGGAGGAACATAGAAAGGTCAGGGTTTTTTGTTTTTTCTGTTGTTGTGGTTTGTTTTGCTTTTATTTTTAATGCTTCTGTAGCTGGAATATGTTATAAAAGAGTCCCAAGGCTCATAACTTAAGCATGTGCAGAAGTGAGACAAACCAGTGGTCCATCTGGTCCAGTGTCTTGTAGTGAACAGTATTTGACACTTCTCAAGGAGGGGCCAAAAATGAACAAAATAAGAAATGATAAACACTTAGTTAGGGGACTGCCTGCCCTTAAGGAAAAAGTCCTTCTTGAAAACCACTAGTTAGAGTCTGGCCTTTGAACTTAGGGTCCCAGAATTAAAACATATAGCAGATAAGTATATGTGCTTTTTTTGTAACAGAGTGTGCAACTCCACAGGTACTTAATGCTTTGAAAATACAGGAAAACTAAGAAGTACATACTACTACTCCTTTAGAGGTGCAGACAGCAGCAAAATGTGTAAAGGCTGTGCAGAGGTAAGTTCATCCCCATGGCTGATCTAGGTAACTAGAATAATGACAGTTAAAATACAATAGTAAGTGGTATGAGCAGAAATATGCCAAGGAAAAGTGCTCACAGCCCCACCCCATGCTATGAAGATGAGCAGGGTTGTCCCATGACATAGTTACAACACTGTAACCAGGCTATATATCGAAGGTTATATTCTTGTTAGAACATGATCAAGGTCCCAGCAATTCAGCATATTTTAATCATGCTGTAATTGCACCAGGCGACAACAGTAGGATAACCAGATCTGGAGATGCAGACACATTTGAGGTGGAGTCAGAGAAAGCAAGAGCATATCCAGGAGCAGAAAAGACAGCATGGTTGAAGTGCCTTGGGGAAGAAGACTCACATCTGTCAGAAAGTCAGAATAAAATGGGGCTTGAATAGAAATCCCATGACAAATTTCTCAGTGAAGCAGTTTACTTGCAGGTATAAATTCATTAAAAGTTGCTCTGGTTAAAAATATGCCAAGCAATATAATAATAAGAACTGAAGTCTGATAAGATTTCAAGTATGCATCAGAATCTTTCTGGCTTTCCTTGCAACAATATTTCTAAAGATACCCGTGTACCTATAGGTGTCTATTCCTGTAGAAGTACTGGACCAATCATTACCCAATGGGCTGTTCCTAGTATGCTGTGATGCCACTCCTGTGTATAAAGCTGTGTATAAAGATACATCAAGGGAATCAAATCAAGTAACATAACTATGCTTGGAAAGGGGAAAATATGAAAAAGAGAAAAGATGAGAGAAAAAAAAGAAGAGTATAACAAGGAAAAATAGAAACAGAGATAAGAATTTTTAATATGCAGGCTAATAAGGTACTCCTTCAGAACTGAATGTTGGATCAGGTCAAACATATTTTATTGTGCTGAGGGTTTGATAAGTATCCTTATCCACTGTCTTCCTTGTTAACCAGGCTCATACTCATTAACTGTTCTTCTCTATTTATGTACTTATCCTCACTCTAATAGCCAAAGATTCCATTATTTATTAGGTTGAGATAAAAACCAGATCTCAGGGTTCAATAAGAATTATAAATAGAGCTAATACATGACCAATCTGTAGTCCTGAGTTTTTCCAAGTTACAAACCATCAAGCAGGCAGGAGTACTGACATCTGATTTGCCTTCATGCAGCTTTTCATGTAATACACAAACTATATAGCTACAATAAGGACTAAATCCAAGTAGTAACACTTTCTTTTTATATATTGAATGGGCAAAAGTGCACACATAGGATGCAGGGTGACAGAGAAAGTGTTGGTAGGAACTGAAGCATAACCATGATCCAACAGCAACTGCTAACTTAGGAAGTCTAATTTCCTAAGCAGGAGAGCACTCCAATGGGAAACTCTTTTCTCACATATAATGCCATTTCTACTATCTCTCTACAGGTATATTATTGACCATGAAGTAAGATTGATTACTGTCCATAAAGGGGCTATTGGTCAACCCAGCACAGCCATTCTTATGATTGTAAGTTAAATTTGTCTGGGTTTTAAGAGAATTTAAAAAAAAAAAAGCTCTTTGCTTCACCGAATTGTCTTTGAACAAGACTACAAAGCAAAAAATCAAGATGAGAGATAATTCAGAGTGCACTTAGTATCTTGGGTTTGTATTTTACAGCAGATACTAGAAATAACTGCCTTCTCAGAAGAGTCATCCACGGTTTACAAACCTCCTATGAAACACCTGAAATACAGTGAAATCCCAAAGGAAATCTTGGTCTTGCCTTTGCTTGTTCAGATGAGGATCCAGCTGGAGACCAGGACTCCAAAAGTATTGCTACAGAGAAGTAAGCTACACACAAACCATTTTGCAAGATATCTGGCCTTGGACTGGAAGCAAGAATTTGCTCCCATCCTGAACTGCATCCATGCAAAGTCAATTTTTGCACTCTTAAATATGAAGGCATTTCAGAGCAAGTGTCTTAAATTGTTCATGTCCAAAGGTGTGCTCCTTCCTCAGCTGTCCATGTCAAATTAGGGAAGAGTCTTTCCCCATATTGGACAAATTTTAAAAAAAGTTCTTATCAGATAAACCGACCCAAATTTCAGACTGCTTAGCCAAGGTTTGTCTGAATAAGCCAAGTCTCTTTGGCAAGTAAAAGCTGGACTGGATGTCTTGCAATAACATCCTTTTTTGAAGCAGTCAGCCATTTTCATAATTTTTTGCTCAGCATATGAAGGCAACCTTCTTAGAGGAGGTAAAACTAGCCTCTGGAAGAACCAGGCTTGCTGAGGCTCTGATGAACTTGATCTAGTACAGAATGCCCCTGCTCACTGCAGAGGGGTTGGACTACATGATCTTTAATGGTTCTTTCCAATTATATGATTCTATGAATCCAGAAACCAAAAGCAAATTTATTCAAAATTATAAGCTATCATTCCATATACCTGATTCCCATTGTGGTACTAGATAGAGAACAAAAGTGTCTTAAAATGAAGGGCAGTAGAAAAAAAAAAATACAGCCTGTGGCCAGAGCTGCACCTATTTGTGTTGGTAGGAGGAGGCTGAAGCTACTTTTATCTTGAATGTTGAGGTGTGGCTCATGTAGCTAGCACGCCCTAACATGCAACACACATCTAGATTTAAGCATGTTCTTATCAGATCAAAATGAAGCACTGCTTGCTGGGACCTGTAGTCTCTGAGGGCCATATCTCATTATAAAAAGACAGAGAGCCACAGGGCTCACCATAGAATGTTGCAGGTCACATGTGGCCCTCCCACACTTAGTTTGCAACTTCACACACTGCTAGAAGAGAGATCAGATTTGGAACCTGGGCTGCCAAGGCAACACACTCAAAATGTTATGAAGACAGATTTCTCAGCTTAGTCAATGCAGAGAAAGAAAACACCTGAACTAAGCAGATCTTCTAGCAGGTACACTGCACTTGTCCTTCTCCCCCCCATTTACTAGCAAAGTAATAGCTATGACTTTCATTGCAATCATATTTGACACTGTACAAAAAAAGAAGGATAGGGAAATATCTTTGCTTCCTGAATAAACAAGTTGTTCGTAGCCATCTGGATCATCTCCTCTTTTCACAACAAATGAGTTCAGTATCATCAGCCCAGACATTGAAACCCCACGTCTGCAAGTCCTATGGGTCATATTTGCCTCTTAACTCCTGTTTCTCCAAATAAATAGGCCCATCACTTCTTCAGCTCAGTAAGTGGGAGTATTAACTTTGGGGCTTTTTTGTTACTTTTTGTTTGTTTTAAAACATCTTTTCAGAGTTAGACTGTATTTTGCATCAATAGCATGACAGCTTTTGGGATATGTTGCTTGAGATAGCAGCAGACTTTTCACTTGTTTTGTGAATAAGAAAATAGAAATGAATACCCAGGGAAAGCTTGGTTTGAAGCTTTTTCTCAGCAATCATTGTTTAATGCTTAAATGCTTGAAAAAGCTATTACTTTCTCCAGGATACCTGGCATTAATGTGACTCTTGAACCATAGCTGTCACAAAATAAACAAAAATGAGGACTTTGCAAACTAAAAACAAAGCAAGAGAGTTTCTCTGTATGAACCCACTCACTCCTGTCTCCCATGCCCCCATTTTGTTCCTGGCCTCCTTGCTTTCCCCACTCTTGTGAAACCTGTGCTTTCTCAGAGTTTTAAACAAGAGAAGGCCATTGGGAGCTAGTTGGTTTGTCTGTACCATAGGCTATAGTATTGTGGTTTTCACTTGTGCTTTTCGTTCTCTGTATGGTGACTGCCATCATCATCATAAATATCAGCATAGTCAATGAATTTACAGTGTCACTTAAGAAATGTAGCAGAAAAAGTCACTGTTTATCACCCATCATACCCACTTAAGAACAAAAATTAGAGGCACTACCCTTGATGCTTCTAAGCTGGATTCCATCTACATAGAATTCCTGATAATTTTTTTGAGTTTTATTAATTTACCAGCACGAAAGAAACTTCAGTCTCATTAACAGTTACAGAAATCAGTAAAATTTATATTACTCTTTAATAATCAGACAGTTGAGAGAGAAGAGAAAAACCTGTATAGAGAAGCCCATCATGCAATGAGGTTGGAATAGTCACTTCTATGTCACATATGCTACAGTTTCTATGATTCAATAAGCCAAAGCAAACATCAGCAGGTACTCCTAATCTAATTCCAGCCTGGTGGGCTACCCTACTTGGCAATTGCCAGTCCAGCATTGCAAAGGGGTGAAGTATTAGGTTGTATTTGTCAGCTTCCTGTTACCAAGAAAAAATTAAAGATGCCTCCCTGAGCTGTTGTTGTGCTTTCTGACTTCATCAAGTCCAGTCTCCACAAAGAGATGCAGAAAAATAACAGGAACACAGACATTCAGAAACTATTTTTTTTACAAGAAACCAGCTAAAGGAATTAGTCACAAAAACAGTGACTAGTATCTCCATTTGCCTCCATTACTCCAAGAGCCCTTTGTTACACGTCCAAACCAGAGATCAGTGGTCATGAGAACTTGTTGGCTCCTTCCCTGCATGACCTCATTTCTGGTCTAGAAGGTACAGCTAAGTAGCACCAGATGGCCATTGGAGGCTATCCAGACATACATGAAGGTAGCTTCATCCAATCCCCACGGTCAATCAAGAGTTTGTTCAGAAGGAGAGGGAGGCACACACAAGAAGGATGAATGCCAGCTTGAAGGGCCACTACAAGCAAGGCCAGGCAGCCTACTTATGCCTAAGTCATACTAACTTTATTTAAGCCAAAAAATTAACAAGTTCCTAACTTCTCATACCTCAGCAAATGGCACCTGATTGTGAGCCTCTACACGACAGCAAAGTTTATCAACTCTGCTGCAGTATCAGCTCATAACAGCACTTTAGAAGGTTCAAGACAAGACTTTATATATATAAAATTTTAATGCTCTCAAATCTTTGTTAAGCTGTGGCCATTTCTGATGGGACGTGAAATACATTGCACATACTTTCAATTTGGTATTCTATCAAAAACTTCAGGGGAAGTTTCAGTACAGAGAATGTTCAAACTGACCAGGAATTCAGACAGAAGAATAAGTGCTCTCTTCCCAAGTGTGTGTGCCCCAGTGAAAGGCTCAGCATCCCTCAGCATCACAATTACATGTAACTTACCTTTTGTAGAACTATAAATGATAATTGAAACTATTTACAGACTTCAAGCTAACTCAAATCTCTCTCAATTGTTCCAGTGCTACTGTGCAGAAATTATGTGACTGAAATGCACACAGATTTCCTAGAAAGTGGTTTTTAAATTAATGGGGGAAGCCTATTAACTAATATTTCCTAATTAAAATTTTCTATAGCAAATTACTTGTTTCTGGAAATGATGTTCTAATGCAGAATATCCATATAGGAGCAAAAGTGTTATTATGCATGTAATTCTTTATGAGTGTGAAGGTCACTAAGGCAGAAATTGTTTTCTATAAGCTAGAGATCAACATTAAAAATTCAGAACTCAGCAGTGTGCATGGTTACCCAGTGGAATAACACAGAACAGTTAATTCTAAGAGCAAAGGAAAAACATGGTGTCAATTATTTCTCAAAAGGACATTGTAAAAATGCCTTTCTACATGTATCTTTAAATGCAGCTGCAGATCCATTACTTAAATTTTGTAGCAAAATCCCATGTTTTGTGCTTGTGTAACAAAAATTAATTGAATTTCCATTAAACTTGGTGGAATTGCTTATCTTTTCTGATTGAAAATTGTAAAAAAATGTCTGTAAAAATAAAGATTCCACTCAGTGATGAAACCCCTCTCTCTCAGAATCCAAATGCAGCAGACTTGTCTGATCAACAGATCACAATGCATCTTGCACACTGCGAGCCCACAAACAGGTCCACCGCTACAGGCCATCACCTGCCAGGTAAAATATCTGGCACTTTTGGTGTGAGAGAAAGAGTATTGCGTGAGAAGTAGGAAACCTGCAAGTCAGCAGGGCTTTTATCCACAGAATGGATGAAAGTGGGGCTGATAAAAGTTGTCACGTTCATTGCAAACCGTGTAAAACTCTGGCACAGGAACTGATTTGCACATCTAACGCTCAGCATGGAGGGCTTGGCAAATCTTGGCAAGGAAGTTGTTAACTCATTGAGGAAAAACAACAGAACAAAAAGGCCAGTGGTAGAATTAAACTCCAAAGATTTTCTGTAAGAAAATTATATACAGCAAAGTCACCACATTCAGTGCAGCAGGCGGGGTTTTTGTTACATGCCTACTACATGCATGCTCTTATCGATTGACAGCTCTGGACTCCCAGAAGCTGGTCATGTTCCAGAAAGAAGGGAGACTACAGAAATACACCTCCACTCAGAAAGTCTAGAGAAATGGCATAAGGGCATGGAAAGTCCAAATAAAAGACTCTATATTAGGGAGTTGTACTCCTGTGTATCACAGATGAAAATATCCTGAATGTGAGCTTTGGAACTGAGCACCCAAACTCAGACAGAGCTGCATTTTGCTAGTTCTAGCTGAAAAAGACCAGAATCCAACACTAAAGGAAAATTAACATGTACATTTGAAAAGACATATCAAATAGATTTACTTTTGTGCTACAGATCACCCAGCTCTTTTTCAGCCTCTTTATTCTCTAAATTACCAGAGGACAATGGAAGCAATTAAATTTAGTGCTTCTGAGAATGCTCGAATCCTCTCTCAAAAAAAATTTTTTTTAATAATGCCGATTGCTAACACTGTTTGTTTTTATGTTTTCAAGTATACTACAACAGGACTTCAGTAAGTAGCCTCATCATGATTCTGGATAATAGTTTGTCCATCATTATAAGAGTCTGTCTATAATTCAGATATTCCTGCTTTTTTTGGCTTAAATCCAGATGAACACTAACAATCCAAAAATTGGTTTTCTTTTTACATTGGCAGCTCAGAAATTCCAGACAGCCTTGAACAGTCGACATATTTCTCACCATGACAAAATCCCTTCTGCTCATTCAGTCATTTCTGCTAAGGTCTGCAGAGCAAGTTTACCTGTCCTGAACAACAGGAAAGATTGCAGCACAGCTGTAGAGTGGTTTGGGATATTGTATGCTAATACGAATCAAAGCTGCCTTGGAATGTGACAACTGCAAACCATGTGTTCCTTTCCTTTGCAGAATCTCAGAAAAGGAAGAGGCAGTTACTTTGTAATCTACTCAGGTATTTCTGCTATGTGCCTCAGCTAGCCAACAGGAATCATCTTCCGACAGGCAAGTTATGCAGCCTCAGAAATACTAAGCTGCAACTTGGTTTATGGGAAAGAAACATGCCTTGTTTCTGGTAAGGGGCATCACAAAACAATGTCCAGGAGTGACAAATGCAAACAACAACAAATAGAACCTCTGCCTTCAAGAACTCTCTTAGGAATCAGTAGGGAGAATGTTAGGATTCAGTGACATGCAGCACAGCTAGTGATTACCAGTGCAGTAATGCAGGTGAGGCACTTCATGCTTGGGGATCTTCCAGAGGAACACACTCCTTGCATTTCAAGTTACCACAGGCACTGCAACCGAGGAACTCAGTGGCAAAGCTGCCAATAGTGCAGCCCACAGAACACCTTTCAAAACCAGTAAGCTCTGCACCAGTTCCTCTGTGAAATGCATTTTTCTCAACATTTGTCTCAGTCAAAATTCACCTCTTTGTGGGACTGAAATAGTTCAGCTATTTCAGTTGGCACTGGTGAGTTAATCCTCTTAACAATGCACGTGTTAACAACTCATTCAGACTATGCTGATGGCCGTATTAGTGTCTAGCACCCAGACACCCAGAGACAACACTACACACCTCAGTGACACACACCTGTCATTCAGAATTCTTGCTTCATCTAAGCAAATTGTCCCTGCAAGCAGCACTCTCATAATGTCTGTCTCTTCTTTTACCTGGACTTCAGAGGAGAGTAGAACTGTTCATATAACACCATACTTTCTCCAGTCTCCCCGAGGTGAGACATTCCTGTCATCTCACTTTGCCTTCCTGTACGTTTGTCAGCAGATCTCAGCCAAATTGGACCGTGGTCAGCTGTTCAGTACAGAACAGAAGGCAAGTCCTCTGTGGGTGGCTTTCCACACTCTTTTACAGCAAGAAGCAACTCAGCTGCCACAGGATTTGGAGACACCTGCAAAAGCAAGAATGTTTCCATTAGTTAAAAATGAAAGCCTTTCCTGCCATGGTCCCGACACTAAAGAGTCTTCAATGCCACATCTTGTAAGTTAGAGAGTGGACAGACAGTACTTTCTGCCTTCCGAAAATACAGCCGTTAACTTTCTAGGATGACATTCATCCCTGAGACAATGTTTTTGTGCCTGTAATTATATTCTTATAGCTTACTAATCTTACAGAAAACAAAGTAATCTGATTTTTATGTCAAACTACATCAAAAACAGTGATGTTGATGATTAGCTTATGCCAAAATTTCAACTGAGGAAAAAAAAATCTTAATGTACCTGTCAAGAAATAACACAGGAAGCCAGAATCAGCAGTTTCAGATGGCTGGTATGCAAGTTAATCACAGTCTAAGCACAGATTTTCTTCCAAGTTAGAATAAGAAAACTTTTCCAATTTTATTTCAGTTTTTAAGTATTCAGAAACAGGCTCTACTAAAGAACAGTGGAGGATTGTGGGTCTTTTCCATTCTAGACAAGAGATTCACAAGGGATTCATGAAGTTTTTTTTTAAAAACAAGTAAAAGCCACCAGGTCACAGATGCCAAGTTGCTCTCTTACTGCAAAAATGTAAATGCTGTAAAATTATTTCATTGAATCACATATAAGGCAATGTCTTTATATTTATTCTTATAGGACAATCAGCTACAGGGCCCTCTAGTATTTTAGAGCAAAAGCACATGAAATTTTTAGCAATCATTCTCTTGAGGGAAATTTCAAGGTGACTAGAACAGTCCTGGATAAAAATGTGCTTATAATTAGAACAGACTTTTTATACTATCATTTTGCATTTCTTATTCATGTTATTAGATTGCAGAAAAGGTATAGATACTTTAAAAGACACAAGACTGTAATTGATGTTATTTTAATTCTGTATTATAAAGAAACAACCTACAACATCCTGTTTAGAACAAAAAAATTTGCTGCCTCCTTCTTGAAAGTCTGAAAGGCTTTGGGGAGCTATTAATTAGTAAGTAGGTAAAACCACACACCAAGTTCACAAGTTATTTCTGAGTTTCACAGTGGCACTTGAAGATTATCACACAAGATGCAGCAAATGAGGTTATGCAAGAATTTGGAAAGTGGAGGAAGATGTCTCACATGAAAGGGGTAAGGACAGGCTCTGATCTGTGGAATGTCCTGTTTAAACTTACTATCTAGAGTTTTCTATCATCTCTACAGGAGTTCATGGCTGTGACAGAGCTCTTGGTGCAGCTGATGCCTTAACGATGGAGTCTACCTAAGTACACTCAGGAAGGGGTCAGCTGGAGGTAGCTATATTCCCTCACTGATGACCCAATGTCCCAGTTTAGTCTCCCCAAGGAAGAATACAGAAGATGCATCCTACTCCCCAGACTGCCCACACACAGGACTAAGGGGACAGAACCTTCACAGATGTCTACTTCAGCAGTGTGAAGTTAGCCAGATCCTGTCCAGTCTCACCTTCGAGCCTACCACTACACCACTGCCTCTCCTTCATTAAAGCAGTCTAAGATCTATAAGGGACTATTCCATCTTTGGGTGTTATTTGCATATTCACAAATTTGTGTACCTGGGAAGAACTAGCTCTCTCACCTTTCCAGAAGGGAGAAAAAAGATGAATTCCTGTTTCTGGGGCTATCAGTTTCACTTGCCCGTTCTCTTCCAGGGTTTGATTATTTTAGACAATAACACAACTAAAACTCCCTCTCTAAGTAGAGGCAAAGGAAGATCCTGATCAAGATGCTCTCAACTTCGCTGCAGGAAACTAGATTACTTTTTGAAAGTGAAATCTGTAACTGCAGAAAGAAATAAGGTACAAGCTGTAGCTTCTAATAAAATTCAGTATGAAGTAACAAAACATTTAAGTACAAACATAAACATATGTTGCATTAAGTAGGTAGGTAATTAGCAGACCTATATAAGGGCTCACAGGCCCAAAATCTTAACTACTCTCCCTCCTCCCAGTTAATCCAGTAAGTCAAATAAAATAGAATTATTCTCCCTGCAAATTGTCCCTTGCAGAAACTTGAACCTACTTCTAGAGTATTTTAGAATGCTCTAGTTATACCCTCACATAGAGCCCTTTGTGATTTGTGTAGATATACAGACTAAGCCCTACCCTATCACATTCAAGAGAGAATGAAATTTACAGTGAGCATGCAATAACTGTGAGTGTCAAAGACATAGGATGTGATGACCACTGGGGCTCATCCAAGGAAATAGGTTCTCTGTAATAAAGCTTGTGGATCAGCGTCTGGCCAGATTAAACAGTGGGAGAAATGCAGGATACCAGCAAGGAAGTGCAGGCTAAGATAGAAGTTCAAACATGAACGCTTATGCTGGAACTTATGTAAGAGTAAGAAGATGGAAAGTGGTTTAATTCACTCTGGAGTATAAAAAAAGGGGACAGAACATCAATAGTTTCTTATTTAGGCTACTTCCCTTCCTTGCCTTGGGCGTGTTTTACACACTCACCACTTAAAAATATACATACAATGAAGCCTTTGAAATCAAGCATATGAAATGCCTTAGTTTTTCTGCAAACATTCTGATACATCAGCCATTATTGTGTTACACACAGGACAAAATATTCAGGTTGTGAAGGAAATCTTTTTGCTGTGTCCTTCCATGGGGCCTCACTTGGTCTCTTAATTTACTGAAGTAAAGGATATTTACTAACAGTGGGAAGATTATTTCTATCAGTCACTGTTGAGTCCAGGTTTGCAATATTATTAACAAGGCTGCAAAACCTGAGAACACAAACTGGAGCCTCAAGATCATGTTGCCCCAACAGACTTTTTGTATGTAGAGATGCAAACAAAAAAGCTTCATATCTCAGTTGGCAATAAAACTCAAGAGCAATGCTTGAAAAAGAAAGAAGTTTTAAGATAATCATCTCATAAAAGTCAGTATTTCTCTCCTCACACAGTTCCACCCACTATAATTATCATTACTCTGAACTGCAGAACTTTCTAACAAAGCAAATAATTGAGTGACAGCAGAAGGGTGGAGGACTTATTTATTTGAGTTTATTTTTTATTACAGGAAGTTCCTGAATGCATCCCAGACAATCATTTCAATATAACTAAAAAACGGTGAGTAAATAGCTAATAGAAGATTTTTCAGGACGAGAGCAACTATCCTTTACAAGAGTAAGGAAGAGGAGATCATCCCCAATGCAGCAGCATGAGAACATGACTGGGGTCACTAGCACTCCAGCCTAATACAAACACTGTTACTTTGCCATCAAAAATCAGTAACTGAAGATATAACTACTGTCTTGAAGCTATTGCACAAAGTTGCCCATAAAATTACTCCTGTGCATAAGTAGTCCCACATGGTTCAGTGCGTCTCATTATGTAAGTGTTAGCAGGGGTCTTAGGTCAGGATACTGCATTCCTTAAAGCAGACAGATTCCCATTGAAGTGATTAGGAGCGCTTCATTTGCCAAGTAGAAAGAATTCCACAGGTATTTGTTTGAAGTGTGATACAAATTTACTTTGGCCACATTTCCACCTTGCTTTAATGTTTGCAGGGAAAAGTTATTTGACTGCAGGAGTATTACTGACCAAAGCAAATTTCAGACTAACAGGTATTTGCACCAGAGGTCTGGATATGCAGCTAGGACCACATGAATTAGTTGTCTGAGCAAATCATAATGAGGCAACAACTTAAATTTCTGTCTCTTGCACACATACTTATTGATTCCTGAGGGTGCATGAGATTTCTGATAATTTTTGTACATATAAATAAGTTGATGCCCTTTTGCAAATGAAAGGTGGGCTAAACTCAGTGCCAGGTAAATAATTTGGTTTGAGCAGTGAGCAAGAGCTGCAAGAGTGAAAAGCAGTAAATTAAGCAGACATCTTGCTAAATCAGCAACACGGGACTGAACCCTTAGTGTTATTCAATATGAATGGATCTATTAGATTATGGGTCATTAGTTCAACCACTTTTAGCAAGTACAACCAAATAGAAATGTTATTAAACATTTATCTTCAGGGGCAGTTTTACTGGAGAAGAGAAGATTACTGGAGAATAAGCAGATTCTCCAATGCTGATTAGAGCTGCCTATTTCAGCACACATTCCTGTCATAAGCACCTTTCATTCATAAAAATATCTCAGGAACCCAAAGCATCCTACACATATCTGCCTTTACATGCTGGTGACTACACCCTGGCACCCTCCAGACAAAAACCCGTTATTTCCAATACACATTATTCGATAACCTCTTGCTGCTTCCCTACTCCCTGCTGTCAAACCAATAGGACAAACTTTTCTGAAAAATTACAAACCAAAAGCTGAACTTCTCAATATTCAGTCAGACCAAAACACTGAGCTTGCCACTAACAGCAGCCCACCTGCATTTTTTGAAACCAGAGCAATTATTTAGAAGTGCAATTTGTGTCTCCTAAGGGTTTATTTAACTCTTACCCCGGGCCTCCATGTCTGACCTCTGTTCTCCTTCCGACCTTCCCACTGGCTAAAGCAGGAGGGCACAAAGCAAAGAACTGGAGCATTCAAGCCTCGGAGATGACTTGGAAAAAAACTTGACAGAGGTGTTTCTCCCAGATCTTTTGCAGATCTTAATCGCAGGCCTTTAAATGGGTTTCCCAACCAGTTTATAATACAATGGCACCAAAAGAAGTGTCAAAACCAGATCTCCCTTAACAAGAAAGCAAGGACAGAGAAAGATAGAAGGGAAACAGGAACAGAACTACTGGTTGTAAAGGGTAATGGATCTTACTAACTACAGATGAAAACATCATTAACTTACTAAGAAACAAAATAATTCTCCTCACAGAATCGTAGTCTTTCTGCTTCCCTCTGAGGTCAGTTTGTGTTCTTAGAAATTTATAACTTGGTCCATGTGATATACAAAAGTAAGGAATTAATTTTTGCCACCACAGTGTATTTTTTCTGCCCCTATAAAACACAAATATTAGTCACTGCTACAGTCGTATCCTCCATATTAATGGTTTCCCCATAAAACATCAAAACCATTCAAATTTTCATTTAAAGGGCAAATTCCAGAAGAAAATAATCATGTGATTGTGAGGCTTTTTGTTGCAAGTTGCAAGCAATACTGCGGTCAAAGGCAGAGCATGTTTGCCTTAGCCTTATTCTGGTGGTTTCCTCATTGCCTTGAAAGAAGGCTTTACCCTTAATTTAAAAGCTGCATTAGTCCTCCTAGTTCTGAAGCTATGAAAAAATATTGTCAGATTCTTTGCATTATTGATAATAGTGGTAAAGCTGGGCAATAAATAGAAACTGAGCCTATTTTAGTTACAATTAGAACAACAGATCTCATTCAACAATAACTGGTACATGAATTACAACACCAATAATTAGTTCTGTTACAAAATAATTGTGAACACTGTCAAACTCAGCATGCACGACTATGCACCTGGATCTTCAAACTCAGTCCTTATTTGAGAAGGAAGCAGGGCCAAAAACCAAGACCAAGCTTTGTCTTCTCAGGCCTTTTTGCATCCCTTCTAATGGGACAATGCTCAAGCAAGCCAGATTGTTATTCCTTTCTGAAAGTCTCAGACCTATTTTTAGAAGTACACAAACTGGACCTAAGCTAACTTTGTGATCTGAAGCACAGTTAGCTGAGAAAAAGAACAAAACAAAACAAAACTCAATCCCCCGGAATCAGCTCTTGAAATTACCAAATAGGAAGCATATTTAATTGCTGAAAAGTGCTTTTTTATGGAAGGGTGTTGGCTGTGTTATCAACTGCCATGTCCTTGCTAGCTCTTAAAAGCAGAGCAAATGTTAGGAAAGATTTTATGACTGGATGGGGGAAGGCAGGAGATGATAGACTATTAAAAAAAGGTATAGGAAGGAGTCATCACTGAGCCAAAACAATCTTGCAGCTGCATTATATTATCCCAGTGGGAAGCTGCCAGGTTGGCAGCAAAATTAAGCTCTATGCTCATGAAAGTAAAGCACTGATACCACCAGCTATAACTTGTATTAAATGAGCTTCCCACACCTCTGTGCCAATTCAGCTCAGTCCTGATCTGCAACAATTCTGCTGTACCCTGAACCCCATGCCTGTTTTAAACACAGGCTGCCAGTCAGCCTGGACTCACTCTACATCCAAACTCCAAAGTGATTTACAATTCAGCTTTTTTCAAATCATCATGATAAATAGTGTGGATTGTTATATGTAAGCAAGAGCTAGCAGATAGGTACTTCTCTACAAGCTGCTACCCATCCCATCACAATCTGATCATAGCACTTGAAATCTATAACCCAAATGAGCACCTACATTCTTCATGCTAATTATTTTATAGTACCACAAATGTACACTATAATTTTTTAAATAGAAAACAGAGACATTATCTTTTCAAACTGAGAGAGTTTACATTAACCCAAGATAACAACTTTGGAAAGGGAGTTTATAGAAATAACTGTGCTAAGAAAAAACACCTTGGAAAAGTTTCCTAGAGCAAGGCAGGATCAAGAAGCAGTAATCCCAAAAGGATTAGCTGTGTGTATGGTAAGATATGACAGAAAGCCTGGAACTTTTTTCATGCCCTTGTCAATGTGACAGAGGCTCAGGTGCCAGCTGAATGCTTTATTTCACCTGCAACTGGATCTCCATAGTCACCCTCTAGACCTTTCAACACCATCCAAAACCTACTGCTTCCAAAGACTGCCAGAATCTGTGGAGACCTTCCCCACTGATATAAGAGGGAAATACAAACAATGCAAACAGTAGCATGGAACCACAGAAACACAACCGACCTACTTCTACTTCTTTGTTTCATGGGAATACTGGCTATGTTGTTTATTTACAGTTGTAACAGCTCCCCTAAGTTACACTGGGTCTCAGGGAGGAACAGAAGTCACAATAATAGAAATTTCTCTGCCATTTAATTTAAAGCACTTTGCAAATATACACAAAAACAAAATCCAAGCTTTTAAAGCAAATTATAGATAGGATCACCTCACTAGCAAAATGCTTCTGCCTCTCCCCTGTAGAATTGCAGAAAATGGTTTACAGTGACTTTACACTGTCATCCAACGCCAGAAAAAAGATTGGCTATTGAGCCACATTCAGGAGTTAGTTTTGAATATTTGGGGGTTTTGTGTACTTTTTTATGTGAGGGTACTGTCTAATATTTTATCACATACCTCTACAACAAACTTACTTGACAACTCAAGAAAAGGGAAGCTTTCAGTTGTAAAAAACAAGAGCAAAAACAAACACATCATGGATTATTGATTTTTTCAGTAACTAGTGGTCTGGATAAACAAAAAAGCAACTAGCATAATACCAGTCTCTCAAGAGATTATATTTAAGAAACAGCAAATCTGCTCTCTGCCCCTGTCCTGAACAGACAGTGGTGTTTGCAGCCAGGCAGAAACTGTTCTTCACAGACAGCTGTTCTTTATCAGCTTTATCTAAATACTCTGATAAAGATGTAGAATGATGACAGATAAACATACCAAAACTGAGAAGATAACACCCCAGTACTTAATTTTCAAACCGAAGTTTCTCTAGCTTGAGATATGTTAGAAAGGCAAGGTTGTACTTCACTTTTTGTCTGTTTAATAATCTATCTACTCTTCTCCAATGCTGAGAGGAACATAACTAAACAGTTAATGTAAGGGATGTTATAGTCTGAGGACAGAACTGATCTTCCATAAACATAAGTCTGGTCTCATAGATTTTATTGCAGAATCAGTCTCTGAGACAATAGCAAGAAAATTTTCAAAGACATAGCTTGATATGAGTTTTAGAGTTGTGGGAAAGAAGACTAAATTCACTTCCTGCTCTCTGTATTGAACACCTAACATTATTGCACAGCTGCAGAATGCCATCTGCCACCAGAGCAATAATATTTAGCACTTTCAGAATACTAAGAACAATACAAACATAGTTTATGTAATCTGAACATATGGTTAATATTCCTAAGGGGAAACAAAGTTCAAAGAAATTAATACCTCTTCTAAGTTCCTTGCATTGACCCTCAAGCCCCAGTTTAGAACTGTTCTTAACATTTCTGATCTTTGAACAATGTAGTAAATAGGTTAGAATTAGTACATAAGTGTTGGTGAGTTAATCAGTTCTTTAGTTATAGTTTCACACCACCTCCAAACTTAATTAGGCATTGCATCACACTGGTATACATTATGTATTTTTCCCACAGCTATTTAAAGCATAAGAACAAGACTTTCCTTTGATTGGATTATTCCAGGGCAGAATTCCACGGGAGTGGATCCCTTTTGTGAATATAAAAGACACAGAGTACCACACACTTCACTGTAGTTTTCTGTACCATGGTGAATCCACTGATCTTGAAGGGACAAATGCAAGTACATCACTTTATTAAATGTACTGACTATATGCTCTGGATTACACCTTCCTAACTTCATTGATTACAACTACACTCTCCCTCCCAACTAAAAATCCCCCAAAGATGTAGAATAACAGAGGTAAATGATTCAAAGCGTTCTTAAAAACCACTAGGGAACATCTATTCTCTGACAAAGAAGGTTCATAGTTGTTTTGCTTGTATAGTCATCTTTCCCTGAACAACTTTAGCATCTCAAATAGACACTTTGCTTTTACTGGGTTCCATTTGCATGCATGGATTCCTTCTCAAAAGCATCCAGCCACAGTACAGTGGTGCTGGGGCATAGGGGTAGAATTTGTTGGAAAAATGCCATCTGTATTTGTGGAGCTCTATAAACAAAGGTATCACCAACCTGATATACTGTAGGTCAACTCTTCCTTTCTTTAGGAAACAACTAAAATCACAAGGCATGAGGTCAATAGATATTTGAGCTATTTAAATAGAACCAAGGATAAAGGTCATGACTCTGATGTGATTTATCTTCACAGGAACCCACCCAAATCTTGGAAACCACTGCCTTGGAGACAGGAGATTCTGGGGGTTGTATAGATAAGAGGCTGCTATACTCAAAAGTGAGATAGCTTTTACCAGAGTATATTTAAATGACTTAGTGCAAGGTCTTAGGTAAAAAACAAACAAACAGAATCCCACCAATGTGACATACTGGGGTAAGTGCCCATGAAGCTGTAGAGGGTTGCTCTCTCCTGCACTGGCCAAGAAGCGGGTGTTCTCCCAAGACTGTCCCAGTAAAGGAAACAAGCAGTCAGGTCTTCAGGTCACTGCAGCCTCATGGCCAAGCACCGTTTTCACCCGGGTTCCTCACTTTGCTTCTAAGGTAAGAATAATTTTTCTGTGCTCTACTAATTTGACCCTGGCCTAAAAGCAAGGGAGAGAGCTTACCCTGTTGCAAAACTCAAGTGCATTTGAGCCAACCAAACTAAACAGCTGACCATGTCAAAGCAAGTATTCCCTATCGCCACCTTCCCACAACCCACCACACATTCCCTCTGCCTCTCCTTGCGCCAGACATTTGCCTAACTCCTCCACAACTCTTCATCACTCTGCTCACTCACAGCAAACTAGCCCAGCAAAAAAAAAAGTAATAATAATTTTCTTTTTAAATCTTCTGAGAAAGTAGCAAACTGGATTACTTCGTCAAAGGTGAGTACAGCATGAGAACTGATGCTGTTGAGAAAAGGGAGAGTAAACTTATTGGATCCCCCTGAAAATCTCAGGAAACCAGTTCCTACAGAGGCAGCAGAAATAAGCAACTCGAGTACCACCACTGAACAGCCACATGCAGACATGACAGTAAATAACTTGGTAGAGAGTAAAAGAAGTAGTGAAATTAGACAAACCTACAAAGGACATGCTTATCAGTATATGCATGTGAAAACTGTTCACATGACTTTTGACCAGTCCTGTGAATTCTGCTACAAAAAGTCTAATTTTTGTCTCAAATTTACTCTATGAAACAGAACTCCAGCTTGTTAAGAAATAGTAACGGCACAATTAAAACATCCCACCTGAGGCCCTGAGCTCTGTTCAGCAACCAGAGAGGAAGAGAGCTAATTAAAACCATGTTGTCTAAAATCAGAAGTGGTTAGTTGCACATACCAGCTAGAATGTAGTATCTGTTGTGGGCAACTAATCTCAGAACAGAGAAGGGAGCAGAGGAGGTGAATGTATTTACAACAAAATGTACAGTCTGAAGGGAAAAATTATTTAAGAGCTACTAAAATTGCTGGTATTTTTGCTTTGGTGAAAAGAACAGCAGACGTGGAGCTAAAGGAGATACCAAGGGCATACAGTCCTGGCACAGATAAAACTGATGGTATCATTTGGAGTTTTGCCTGTTTTCTTTAAGATCAATGTCTCAGTAATTTATTAAGTTCCTTTAACCAGTCAGTCCAGATAGGAAGGATTTCAGATTAATTAACTACAGGCTTAAACCTGCAAAGGGGCATTTCACATTTGAGAGACCACCTCACACTTTGCAGGGAGGAACTGGAGGTATCTTTTGAGGAAAAAACATTCAATTACTGTTCAATTTTGAAATTTTACCCAGATTGCCCAAATCCCTGTAGGCTGCAGCAACTATCATTTTCGCTTCCATGGCAGTCACAAAGCTCTTGAATCATTAACATGGGAATACCAGCATTGCTCTCAGACATTTCTTTCTTCACTTTCCAATGTGTTCTCTGACCTATCCATCATTACCTTGTTTTCTCATTTTCCTTTTCATTAAAGATTATTATTCCAGGGAGGAAATGTCTGAGAATTCATTCAGCATGAATGGAGAGAGACATAAGGTCTAGTGACTTAAGGAATGATCAGGAGCCAGGCTGCTTGTAAGAGACTCTCCCTCTTAGTCATTATGCAAGTCATTTAAGGCCAAATACTCTTCCCTTCTCACAGAGATACATTCAGTAGGGGGTTAATTCCTTTGGACAGGAGAAAGGTTTACCCCACTAACACTGATGCTCCAACTTGTGATGTAGCTGGACTGTCTTGTTGTGAAGACCAGACTTTAGGCTTACCCTCGCCACAGTAAAAACACAGGAGAGCATGAGCTCAGATACTTTGAGATCATGTCAACGCATAGCATGCCTTTACAAATACCACAGACAGGAACAAGTTGAGTACACTACATCAGCTGGTCAAGGCAAATTTTACTTGGACGAGAGTCTTCTCCCAGCATGACTGAAATAAAGATCATATTTTATTTCTGAACTGTTCTAGCTGCAAACTTCTGTGTCTGCAAACATTACGCTAAACAGTCCCCAGCAATAACTACTGATGACTTGTTCACCACAGTCATTCCACAAAGACAACTCACTGTGGTAGACATTCACTCACCTTTTGTCTCCCTCAGCCCCATGGCATTGGAATTAAGGAGGAATTCCCATAGAACTGGGCTTTGCAACCAACAGAATGTGTGGACTTTAGTCTCCCATGAGCATTCCATCCTTCCCACCAGGTTGCTACATCTTCTCTGCACATACATATGGACAGAAAGCAGCAATGCTCCTTTCAGCCATCTTCACCTGTCCAACTAGATAGAATCCTTCCCACTTGCTTAGCAACAGAGTTGTGAAAAACACAATAACACACTTTAGCATTAATTTGTTTGTGTTTCTTTTTACCAAACAAAAGAGTAGAACCAGACAAAGTAGATCCTTCACAGGAAATGAGACAGTTAAAGTTATATGAAATTTAGTCTTATTCCTGTCGTACAATTTGTTGGGTGTATGAAGCTACAGTTAATTTTTCTCTTATTTTTCCTTTAGGAATTAGAACTGTTGCTGAATTCAGGGCACCACAAAGTCAGGTTTGTCTCTCTGGGAGCTTCACATTAATGCAGGATAAACAGACTAAGTCAGATTTTGGTTCTCTGCTGCATTCCTATGACATACCATGGATATCTGAAGCAGAACAGCAAGTTAACATCAATTCTGTGAAAGGTGCAAGATTGACAATCAGCTCCTGTCATTTTTGTGCAAGCTGGTACATTTTCAGAGAAATAAAATGAAAGGAATTTTCTTAGTAAGATGAATAGATCAAGTATAGATTAGACTTCTGTTACCTGTTCTTTTTTCTTCCCCAAAACCAGATATTAGCTTGAGAGGCATTGCTACATTTTCCAGTCCAAGTTAAGAGAAAATACCAACAAAGCTTCAAAGCTTCTCCAACAGTCAGGTTTCTTTGTCCAAATTTTCATTACAATAATTCTGAGCAAACTGAGGGCTGTTCCTTCAGTTCAGTTTCAAAATATAGCAAATGTCATCACTCCCTCAAAAAACCCAAACAAAACCACAGAGCAATACCTTCATGCTCTCTTTCCCTTGTTTCTTCTATGCCAGCAAAAGCATTTGTTCAAATGGATTTGAGCTTAAATCTAACCAAGTAAAAAAAAAGAAAATCTCATTCCAATCCACTAAAAAGCTATACAAACCTTTTGACCACAGCCAAGCATGCAGTACTTTAGTGTCAAAAGCAAAATATTAACAAAAACTCAAAACAGAGTTGTACTGAAACTTCCTGATCTAACATACTACATCCCCTTCATAGCTGAAGCCATACGGAGAAATGAAACACAGTGGCTCTTGAAAACATACTATTTTCCTCCCTCCAAAGAAGCAAGCAGAATCATACTTGTTATCTTCACAAAGGCAGAACCTTACTGAAAACTAGTCTAGTTGAGAGGAGGAAGTATGGGTGTAAGTTTAGAGGGTATTGGCTATTTGGCACTCACCCACCACACAGGCATTAAGCAGACTGTAATTACTTTTCTTTCAAAACTGAATGAACTGCCACAGAGAAAGCCACCATCTCTGTGTGCTAAAAATAACCAAACACAGGGGAGTACAGAGGAGTTGATGCACTGTAAATTCATATTACAACATATTGCACACTAACTTTCCTGTACAGACAAGCCTTTAGACTAATAGGCACCTGGGAGTCTTCAAGTCTGAGTGCCCAATAAATAAAAAGGCTAATTTTTTTTTTTAATTGGTGCTCTGGAACCAAGCTCTGATGTCCCTATTCAGACAATACTTCCATTGAAATCAAATCTTGGTCTATTATTAAATATAATTTATTTTTTGCAGCTGCAGACTTTCCAGGTTAGAGGACAGGGATTTCATATCAAGCCAAATCACTAATCTCAGTCCAAAGGGGGTTGTGCAGGCATTTATTTTGATTTTATAGGTACCTAAATACTGCTGACTTCAATAGACTTGCACTGATGCCAGCTGAAGTAACTCCCCTCATGTCAATTCCCAACTCAGATAAACGCAAACCAAACAAGCAAAAAAAAATCAAGATATAAATATAATACAAATTTTTAAAGTGCTCTAGATTAAAATTTGTTTGGGACAAAGTTGATGACTGCCGAGAAGTTTTAAAATAATTTAAAAAGCTTTCAATTGTGGTTTCCAAGCTTTAAAATTACAATGGATGCACAGAACACAAAATGGTGCATGAATTCCTCTGCACTGGGTTCGTATAGCTCTGATCATTGAGCTATTCTGAGCCCTGCAGATGGCACAATGAATCTCCTGAGTCAAGGCTTGAGAAGAATCCACTGAACTCAGTGAAACAACACTGGAGATTAAGTCAATGCACTACCAAGACTTTATACCCCAATCTGTCAATTCCCCAATCACAGTGAGCAGTTGTATTTCAGGTAACCTGACTACTCACAGGTAGGCTCTATTGGGCATTACTTGCAATTCTATGAAGCTGTGAGGAAGTAATTGACTGCAGAGGAGAGCCTGTGGCTAACAAAGCAGACCTGGTCAGCATTTGCTCCTGAGGTCTTTATGCAAGAAGCTGCTCAAATGATGACACAAGAACCCACCTTCCTCCCTTGAGGTACCCATCTCATAAAAGAAATAATCACATCCATGCTATTTTAGCTTCCTTCCTGCTAGACTTCTCTGCTTTTTTAGAACAGTGGGTCAATGACAAGCATTTTCCTTCTAGGCAGTTCACTCAAAGTGGTGTTCACGGAAAGTTTGACAGCTTTATCTTCTTTCTCGTCTACTTGGAGCTGTGACTCCATTACTTTGAAGTCAACTTGGATTTGATTGGAATTAAGTGCAGACATCATTGACTCAGGGTTAGTGTATCACCTGCCTTTGTTATCTTGCAGCAGACAATTTAATCAATTATACTTTTTTTGTCTAGGTGCAAGAACAAGACGAAAATGCTGACCAGCATTTCACAGGGTTGTTCCTTCATTGCTAGCAGGCCATTTAACATCTGATAGACCATATAAAAAGGTCTTCCCAGGGGCTTAGAGTGTTTGGGTTGTTCTTTTTATAGTGCAGAAGGTCATTAATGAGCAAGCGAAAGCAGTGTGGAAATAGCTAGACAAGTCTTGTTGAGTTAATAAGGAACTGTCATTCTGCTTCAGTAAATTCTCATTAAGCCTGGTAATGTTCAAGTCTAAGGAGACTGATGGTACAAATCTATTTTAATGCTCAATTTAGTTTCCCAAGAATTGAGTCGGAGCAAGTTTACTCCTTTTTTTTCAGTTCAGCAATTTCGGAGGAAAAATACTACATTAATTTTTTACAGAAACAGCTCAGAAGCTGAAAATAGATAGTTTAAAAAAGAATGTAGGTGTACATTTCTGAACAGAAGAACAGTCACTCCAGCCTTTTACTGCTGTGCTTACTAATCCAAACAACTGACAAACTGATCCAAACTCCACATCACATGGATCGCTTTGTGACTGGATGCAACTTGGATGCTTAAACCTATGCAACAGCGACCTTTGAATTGTGTGACACATTTAAGTGAAGATATGGGGTAAAACAACATCCTTGCTGGTCAGTTGCTAATGCAGGGTCAGACTATAGACAGTGTTACCCCACATTACACAGAGAAAGCCATGCTGGCACTGATGCAGCTTTCAGTAGCTTAGGCCTACCTTTAGGCATATGGAAGTCCAAGAGAGGAGGGAAGGAACAGATCAGAGTGAAGTTCAATAAAGGGAACTGATGGAAGAGAGCCACATGTTCCCTTTTGTTCTTTACATGTACAAAACCTCCATACCTTCATGCGTGTACCAGGCCAGAACTGCTAACACTGAGCAATATCAGCTCTCTCCTGCTGTTTTTAACACTAAAGAAAACAGTGCAGTGCATTAGCGAGGGAGTTTCATTCTCTTATCTGTTATTCTCCAGCATTTGTTAGCTAAACCTCTTAACTCTCCCGGCTACCCATTGCTCACACCAGGGAAGTTCCTAAAGCACACCTTTCCACACAGCATGGGTTTCATCTTATAGTTTTCTCTCTTCTGAACTCCACACATACAGAATTTCTTGTTAGTAAGCCCATAACAACTGCACTTCCCAGCTCTGAAAAATCCCTTTAGAGCCATTTCCACAGAACTCATTTTTATGTTAGTTTCTTTTCCTTTTCTTCTGTTAACAACAACCTTCCAAAAAGTCCCTAGATCTTTCCAGGCAAAGTACTACTTCCTGCAGTGCAGATGCTGCAGTAAGGAACTGAAGTTGCCAAAGGTTTGGAGTCTTAAATCACTGAAGTCATGCAAAGCTGAAAAGCATTTAAAGGATTGGAAAAGAGGTGAGAAAAGTAAGATGCATCCTAACACACCAAAACATTGTAGGATTCCAGTAACATAAATACCTTGTTTTCATTATAGGCCATACTGGTTTTGTGGTATGCTTCAGAAACCCACTGATCTGAGATAATTTGAGAGAAGTCTCCCATGAGACTTCCATGAGTAATTCCATGAGTGCTTCCTACTATAATTCACTGTAGCATAGACGATGCAAGGCAGTTTCAGAGTCTTTTTCCCATCCAACTGTGCTTCTGTCAGCTGAGCACTGGTAACCTTCCCAGTACTAGCACTCGTGGCCTTAGTGCAACTGCCAGGGAGAAGAAAAATAAAGACTTCATTTAAACCTTTAATACATACCTCCCACTACCTTAAAGCAAATTTAGGGTTGGTGCTGGGATTATGCTGAGCAGTACTACAATCTGCTCTGCACCATGAAGACACAGTGGACAGCAGCATGAAACCACAGAAGCAGCAGCATGGAACTGACTTAGTGTGCAGTTCTTTCGTGAGCAGACTTTCAACTGCATTTTTCTGGTGAGGAAGAAGAGGGCAGTAAGGTAGCAGAAATAACACTAAATCCAGTAAGAGTTTAACATTGAGAGCAGCAAACATACATGCTTTAATTGTGTTTCTGATTCTTTGTGCAACTGGTCATGTCTATGACATGAAGCCATTAGATGTACTATAATATGAAATAAGAAATACACCTGCAAACACAGAGTGAAAACTCACGCTTCAGAAATGCTGACATATCAAAGACAGGAGTAAAAAAACCCATCATAATCTCAGGATGTTTCTTTTTTTTTGTGTTGTTATTGTCATTGGGAAAAAAAAACCAATTCACATTTAAAGACTTCTTTCTATTTTGATATTTTTACAACTTAGCCTTCATTGTGTAGGTTTGGCTATTCAAGTAGATGTCATGAAGTCAGTATTTTCTTTTTCAAGAAAAAATTCCACTGGGAAAAATGTGGCTTCCTTGCTCTTCCACTTACACCTCAGCCTTTAGCAGCAATTATAAGATATGTCAGCAACACTCAATTTTTTGTTCTGCCATCCTTGCTTCCTTCTTGCTGGCTCATCAGGACTGGCCTTCGGGATCACAGGGCTCGCCTTTGGTTGCACAGAGCTATACATGCCAGTATCACATACAAGCAGATATCTGGCTTCTTCCTCAATTATGATTAAGTCAATACAATCAGCCAGCATGGGGAAACTATGCAGGTGTTGCGTCCTTTCTAGAGACAGAAAGATACTGGAGTTTTTCTCCCCCAGGCAAGAAACAAGAAGTGTGAGAGATGATGTGTGATGAAATTTAGTACCACACAAAACTTGCCTGGTCTCAGATTTCATTACCCCCACATTACTAAGGCTTGGCGAGGTAAGAGATCCTCTACCAATTAAGGACACATAACATCAAGACTAAAGGAAGTTCCCAGCACGCAGCAAGGTGAGAAGTTTCAGCTCCAGTCAGGTCTTCTGCTGAGATTTGCTCAGGCTCTCAAGACCTACGGCATTTTGCTCATGGGCCAAGAAGCTGCCAAGCAACTACACACATCCCAACAACAGTAAATAGACCCATTTTAGCTTTGCAAATGGCCATGGGTAACAGCTCATGTCCTCCTTGGGCTAGCAGTATCAGCCTTGTAGACAAAATAAGATGGGTGCACACTCTCAAAATAGAACAATTGTAGCTCCCCCGCACTAAGGATGTACCATTTTCAACAGTACTGAAAATGCTTCAAGCCTAAACTTCAGGAAGAACAGCATGAACTTCTGATGTTACATTGAGTTTGAATCCCATCACATTTGACAGAAGTTCCAAAGACTCATAACACATTTAGTTGGAATTTACACCTCCTGCAGCCCTTTCTTGACCACCATCCCATGGCATATGAAATTGCACCCATTCTGTAATGTCTTTTGAGACAATATCTGTTCATATCCTAGGAAGTTACCAAAGGGAGCATTAAAAAGCAGAAGTATGTATTTAAGCCTTTAACTGTTTGGGGATCCTTATGCAACTTTCCCCAGATATTTGGGAGGAGAAGCCTGTTAGGCGGGAAAAAAATCCTTTTCTACAGGAGTTCTTTTATCTGCTTAAAAATGTACATAACCAAGTGCTGTGCCCTAACATCAAGTTGTACCATCGCTACGGCTTTTCACACATCCCTGAAACAAGGGCTCTCCCTACTGGTGCCTGAACATCCTACAACACAGACTAGCCCTACGGAGAGAAGTACTAAATACCCTCAGCTTTCAGGAAAAATTCTGCTCCCTCCTCTACTAAAAGAATGAACTTCAGGCCTGAAGGTGTTCCCCAAGAGCAGTCCTTAAATATACATTGGAAAGACAAAAGAGTTGCTTCCTTTTACAGCTCAAGCTCTTGTACTTCCAGCTGATTCTAGCTAGAAAATTGTCTCGTGGGGCTTTGACTGAGAGAAAGAGCACTGTTTATGGATCCCTCTGCCATTTTTAATTTTTTATTTCTACTATTAATTTATCTAATAGTTGCTATCTGATAACTGACAGCACCACAGTGTTGATACAGCAGCTTCAGTATGGCTCTCATCCACAAATTTTTATAATTTAAAAACAATCCCTTTACTACTTGTTTACCTTTTACCTACCTTGCTATTTGAAGGTTCAATACTGGTTCAGAGATCTGGAGCAACATCCAAACCTCAGTTCCTCAATTTTAAAATACTACATAGAAGTACCTGAAAAAAGAAAGTAAAACCTCTCCCTCTTTCCCTCCAGTCTTTTCATGATCATCACTTTTGCCTCTAGAGTTGTTTTTAACTTAAATTTGTAGAGTTACGTTGGTGGTCCTGCTTTGTCCCTCAATTCTTAGCTAATTTGAGCATACAACCTCTAGTTCTTATTTTATCCTAATTAAGGCTTATGAATCCATTTACTTTACCACCATAAGGATTAAGAATACATTTGATAAAACTATCAGAAATCTGTAACTTTAGCCAGAGGAGACTGTAATATCAGGTTCCAAATTTCTCATGGGTTAATGAAGTTAAATCACCTTTTCCTTTTGCCTCCAACATCAAATTTAGAACTAAATCCATTCTCACATCCTATGGTTTGGCTACTTATTTACTGAGGTCAATAGTGCTGAACCACAGCTGTAGCACAGATGCTCAATGAGGAAAATTATTCTACAAAAATCTGAGCCTGGCCTAACTTCATCAACAGTTGACTTACATTTTTTACAGACCCAGACAAGCAAATGGACAGAAAGCCCAAATGCAGCAGTATTTGTATGCAATGGAAACCTGCACTGATCGTACCACAAACTTTACCAGAGAAGTAAGTTTACCCAGAAATAACATGTTTTTTAATATTGACTTGTATTCTTGTGTTAAGCTGTATGTAATAGTTATTACATTCCATACTCAGAATGAATATTTATCTTTTATCTTTCTTTCCAGTACTCTTGATATTGTGTCAAGAAGAGCAATGCACTAGGACAGTACTAACTTTCTTATATAGAATCCTTGCATTCAGATCACACCTCTCACAATCAACTGCCTGCTGTAGGCTAATTTACCCTAAGACAAGAAGCAAAATAAAGCTTCTCATTGTTAATTATGCTATTGATTTACCAATCCACCTCTTTTGGCTATATTCAAGAAATACGTTCCAAACAGGACTTAACATTCACACAAGTTTAATTAATATGTGAAATGTTATTATCCATAGCTTGATCTTCAGACAAACTGAGCACTTACTGCTGCTGCTAAAGTCATTGAAAGCTACAGATTCACATCATTCCTAAAATAAAAATCAGGTCATGAGTTTCTAAAATACTCCATGATCTTTGGATAGGAAGCATTACAGAAATGAAACTGTGATTATTAAAATATTCACCATTATTAAATATGCAAGGCACCTGCAAATGAGCCTTTGGATGTTCGTTGCAGCACAAGAGAGAACAGGGCTTGCTTTCCTCAGTAATGAGGAGACAAGTGATCTCCAAGGAGAGCAGCAGCTACCTGCTAGCGCCATTACAATTACATGAGTTGTTCATTAAATAGTACTGAGAAATTACACTGAAGAGTGTCATGGCTTATAGATGTGCAAAGTGCAAAACCTGGTGAGAGGGCAAGGTTGGAGTGAAATCAAACCTCAAGATTTTTCTACAGCTTCCCAGGGGGCTTTTTTGGTTTTGTTTTGCTTTTTGAAGAATAGAATCGAGGCTAAATTTTAATGGTTAATTTTATTACTGTTCATTCTCACCTCCTGATTTTTTAAAAGACAAGATACAGAACCTGAATGTGGATCAGCAGAGATCTACCAGTCATCAGGATATGCACGAAGAGATTTTTGAGTAAAAAATAATAGCTCTGAAAGAGCAGTATGCAAGAGACTTTCCAATTAACAGAGAGCAGGAAGGAAACAGCTGACAGCAGCTTTGATATTGTAAGTTCTATGGCAGCTAAACTTCATTCCTCTTCTCCTGGAATGTCTTTGACAACATATTTACATAAAAGACTGGTTTCAAACATGGTTCAGACACCAAATGCATTACAGTAAGTGCTGTGTGACTTGGGGACCAGATCCTATCTGCTTCCACACTGTCAGGATACAGTTAAGGTATCAAAACAAATAATTGATTTTGGATTAAATTGTATATAGTAGACTGCTTGGTGTTAGATATATACATGCAAGTACGAATAGTTCTGACTGATGATAGAACACCATTCTTCTTTATAGTCCTTCCATAGCCCAGCAACACTGAAAAAATACAGAGGTCATGTTCTGGCTCAATGTTCTGAGATCCTATTTATTTTCCCTAACAGGTCCAACAACTGATTTTAGTGTAAAGTGAAACAGGAGGGATCCACTGTAGATTAAACTGCCAGTCTAATATTACAAGGAACTGCAGGAGCAGTTACATCAATGGCAAAACAGACAAAACCCAGCAACCCACATAAAACAAACAGCAATTCTTTTAGTAGAATCACAGAACACAAAGTTGGAAGAGACCTTTAAAGGTCATCTAGTCCAAACCACTGCAGTGAGCAGGGACATCTTGCACTAGATCAGGTTGCCCAGATCAAGCCTGGCCTTGAATGTCTCCAGAGATGGAGCCTCCACCACTTCTTTGGGCATTTTGTTCTAGCATCTCAGGCAATCAACAGACAGTGGCTTAGCTTTTAGCTAGACAAAAATATTTTCCTGTATCTTTTCATTCAGAGCAATTTGAAGTTGTCTTAACATTTCAGATAGGTTAACAAGCAGACCTGGTTCAGACTTGCTTGTACTATGGTAGGCTGCAGCAGCTGTGAATTCCTAGTGTGCAAATCATGAAGAGATACAAATACTCTCTTATCAGCCGCTCTTGGAAGGTAATTGATGAACTGGTCAATAGCTTCAGCATTTGCTGTTTTCCAGGAGATGGATCAATCCTCCTTATCACCGTGTATCACAGGCACATACACTTGACACTTGTGAGAGCTGCACAGACCAAAGTCACATAGAGAATCAGACAGAAGTTGAGAAAGGCAGATCAAGCACCCAACAAGCAGAAAAGAACAGTAATAAATGACCAACAACACAACAAGGCAAAACTTGCTACAGGTAAATGTTAACAAGCAAAAAGCAGATATTTTAGCATCTTGCTGAAGATCATTGCCTGCATCATTTAGTTATTTCATAAGGAGATACAACAATGGTATATAAGGTTATGGTAAATTTCTTCAAAACAGAACAAAAGAGAAGGTCCAGACAACTATATTTTTCTGCTTTTTCTTGATAGCTGAACATAAAATCAAAGACCAGGAAAAATTCTCATATTTAGGGATTATTTTATTTCTTCTTTTGAGTGGTAATAGCCCACTGCTATAAAACAAATTTGTTATTAAGCCTCAAACAAGATGCATCAAGCATCACAAACAGTCAGAGATGTTTTATTTGCATAAGTTTATATGCATAAGTTGCTGGGGGTTTTTTTGTTTTGGAGGTTTTTTTAATTTTGTTAGCAAGCAGACAAAGTAGCCAGGTTTTTTTCCTCTCTAGACTGAGACCATAAATCAGGAAATCTCAGGCTATGCTTCCTAAAGCATGTACTTACAATAAACACATTTTCAGGCTATTTAGGTGTGTCAGGGTGGTACCCTGAATCAGAAAGTTGGATTTTGTTTGGCTTTATGTTGTAGGCAAATCTCCAGAGACAGAAAAATTTGTATGAAGTTGAACAGCAATCCAGAGAGAGCAAGAGGCTCAAACTCATTTATCTTATATTGCACCTTACCTTTGCTGGATATCATGGCTTTCTACCATTTGTTCACAGAAGAAATGAATTGTGAACATTTAGTCTAGACAGATGGATGAGAGCGTCAGTCTTTAAGAGTAACATTCACAGCCTTGTTACCACTGATTAGGATGGAATAATTTATCACAGGTCAATAGCTGTCTGCTAAATGTTAACACTTTTTCTGTCTGAAGCTCACTACAGTCCCAATGATTCTTTTAGACCATAACAATGAAGATTCAAAGTAAGATTCTATGTTTATTTGATTTACTCAGAGTGGGAAACAGAACAGAGGCAGAAAGACTAAGAATTTTTATGAGTAACCAAGTTATACTAAAGAGAAACATCTCTTACCTTGAATGATATTTAGATGAGGACATAACACTTTCATTCTACTCATGATTTATTCTGATGCTTAGTCTCACTATAAAAATGAATATACTAACACAAAAAAACAGGTTTACCCCTAGACTGAAACATTTGTACTCCGGATGAACAATCACCACAATATTTGCTGCATCCAAGAGCATATCACTTAGACCAACAACATGCTATTTCATCTGTAATTTGGCTCTATCAGGTTTGGAAAGCTTTGCATTTCTCCAGTAAAACCAAGTGAGAGTGGAGCCATGGGGAAGAAAAGGTTCCACGCAGCAAAGAGGCACGACAGAGCAAGGTGACCAGAGAGTGAAGGGGAGAAGGAAGCTGGCAAGGCAGGCAGGCAGCCAGACCACCTGCTCTCCTCCGGAGGAGGATAAGAAACCCTCTCTAACAACCAGAACCACAAAGGTAGCTGTGGCTTTCCTCCCACCTCAGGCCACCTGCCTGTAGCAGCCACCCTAGTCACTGGCATCCACACATAGCAGTGAGGTTATGGAGGTGAGAAATGGTGCTTACAGGCAGAATAAGCAACTCCTATGCAACCAGGATACAAAAAGGAGAAGTCTTCCATCGTGTGGAAGTCTTACCTGCTACTCAAGAGCACCCAGCCTCCACCACCACCAGATGGCTGCCTCCTTTGGGCATCTGTGCCCCCACACTGAGGGAGAGCCAGGCCAGGCCCCTCCTCCTCACAGGTGCGCTCACCCTGCCCAGAGACTCACTCTCAGGGGCATCATAAGAGACTCCCTTCCAGAACACAACACAATGGCCTCCTGCCCTGCTCCTCCCCTTCCACAGCCTCACTGGGCAGCACCTCCTCACACAAGACCAAGCCCCTTGGGGTGCCCCCACAGCAGCAGCCCCAGCTTGTTTTGCAACCCAAGCAGAGGTGTAGCCAAGCTCAAGCCACACCCACTCATCCTCATTAGCAACAAGCTTTGCTTTTTAGTTGCATCCATTACTCTTGTAGGCCTTCTGGCAGGTTAACTTTAAAAGAAAGGAAAGGAGCAGGTCCTACCTGCCATGTTGCATCCAGTCAGGGCAAGTGAGTACCCTGTAACAGCCTGGCTGAGGGCGAGGGGAGCAGTGGATGAGCCCAAGCAGGGCCTCACTCCAATGCACAACCAGCCCAGTTCCTCAGATCACCTCCAAGGGCAGGTAAGACATGCTGGATCCTCACCTCATCCAGCCAACTTCCTTCTCTGTCCAGGCAAAGTTTTCTTTCCTAGAGTTGAATGGAGCCTCCTCTCAGGAAGCCCTAACATACACAGTCTCTCAACTTAGTCTTTTGGCTTTCACTCACACAGACACTGGCCTTCCACTGCTGCAGCAGGGCCTGAAAAAGCCGCCATTCCCAGGCCTTAAGTCTCCAAGAAAACCCAGAGCACAGGAGCATTCCCAGATTCCTCCCTATAAAGCAGCAGCACATACCAAAGATTAGAGGCTGGTTAGATACACTCCAGAGCTCCATCTTAAATCCCTGGACTCCTGAAAAAGTTTCCCTTAGTCCTAGTTTAGAGCCAGTGAAATACAACTTCTGCACCCTTCCCATTTCACCACAGTGGTCCTCTCACTGATACATCAGCTGTCAGACTTGTAGGCTCTTTTAGACTTTACCCGTTTCCTCAAAGTGTCCTCTTTTCTGAAACTAGATGAAATCCTTTTGCCTACTCCCTCGGGTATTACAATCTTGAAGTCTTTAGAAAAAATAGAGGGGGAAATACAAACTTGGGAGAGGATTGGACAATATAGCTTAAGTAGCAACTTACTGGGACACCAGATACTAGAAATCAACATAAGAGTCATCAGATACCTACAGGAAGAAAAACCAGTAAAACATTCACCATATGTAGGGAAGACAGGCATTGTTGTCCACAGAGACAGGAACAATCCTACAGAGATCAGATGTGTACTTTAATAAGTAAATAAAGTATCTCTTTCAAGAATTTCAAATCTCAGTAGCAGGTAAATCATCATTGACAGAATGTAAATTTAAGGCCATTATTAATGATGTTCCTATTCAGATTCCTCCTTAAAAATGGCAAGGAAAGAAATCTGCACAGGAGAAAGCAAGAGTGGACAAGGGCAGCAGCTAGAGTGGAATGGAAAGAGCGGACAAAAGGCAGCAGCTAGAAGTGGAATGGAAAAGAAAGGAACGAGAACCACAGAAATGGAAAAAGTGAAGGCAAATCTGGAAAAGGAATTACAGCGTAGCCTGAAGCAGATGTGGTTAGTGAAGATAATGTTCTAATTTGAGAAGGGAACATTTGAACAATGACAAAGAACTACAGCAGTCTTTAAGTCAGCAAAGCACATGTATCCAAACCTACCAACGTTCCAGCATGAAGGAAGTATCTTCTAATATAACAGAAGACAACACAAGAGTTTAAAGGAGACAACAAACTGATCCAGTACCCCCAGGCAAATTCCAAACTGAAAGCTAACATCACAGACAGTTTTGTCTAGAGCATGTGTGTGCAAAAAGTTCCAGCTTTTACTTGTATGTTAGATTTTTTCCTAAGTTTAATATTGCATGTATGGCTACTACTTAATTTTTTGTAAATGCTTTCATCAATTTACTATTACTCTGATTTTGGACCTAAAACCAGAATTTTCCAATTTATTAACGAAAAATCAACAGTGAATCAAAGTAATCAGGCAAACTTTTTCAAACAGTTGTACCTAGTGTACGTACAGCTGAGCTCATGATGATGATATTCCATACTTTCCATGCATAACCAAAATCACCATTGAGCATTTTCCCCTGACAAAACCTCAGCACAGTCACAACTACATGTTTATAAAGAAATTTCATAGGAATGTAGGCTATTCCTTAATGGTACAAGAATTTTACATTACAAAAAAATGCAGCAAGAGCACTTTTGCTCTTTACCTCTGCTGAAATAGCTTTAGGGCATAAAAGCATCCACCAAAACCTCAGAACAATTGCTTAGGGCAAAACTCTGGGAAACCCATTGCTGAGAGATATTAGTTGTTTAGCTTATATAAGTAAGCTTTAATTAGAATAAATCACTTAGGGTTATAATATGGTTATGATATATGCTGCTAGCTCAGCTTTACTTAGCATGAGCAGATGAATTTACTAAATAAAGCCTTCAGGCTCCAACAGTTAATTTTCTTCATAATTTTCCTAGCAGCTAGTATAGTGCTATGTTTAATCTTTTAAGAGAAATGGTGATAACACACTGATGTTTTGGTCATGTTTTCCCTGAGTATGGGACTTTTCAGTTCCCCGTTTGGCCAGTGAGGAGATGAATAAGAAGCACAATCCAGAATATGAGTAGGCTTACAATCACCAGCAGAGTCTGCAAGTAAGGTAAGAGCAGTCAAGGGCCAGCCTGCAGGCATACAGAAAAAGTATCCAATAAGGGGTTAGAAGACCCCAGACCAAAAATTATCAGTGGTCTATAAGACATGTGAATGGTGCACAAGGGGGGAACGTATAGACTGTGGGGGTGTAACTCCTCCAGGATTTCTTTGTTCTAGGTCAAGAGGCATCAAGTCAGCCTCCTGGGGTATGCTCTTGTGAAGGGACCTTGGTTCTTGCAGTTAAAGACTTGATAGTGTGAGTGCTCAGGCAACAGGTTCTTTAACACCATCAGTATCAAAACCAAGTTCCAATGTAAAATAATTTTCACACTTCCATTCACTTCTTCACGTGTTCTGCTTACATAAAACATTCTAACACCACCTTACTCCTTAGCTTTTATTTTGTTTTAAGAAGGGTAGTTACTGTGGAGAGCAGCGACCTCCTTGGGTGATTCTGAAGAGCTGCAGCCTACCAAAAAACGATTGAATACTAAAGCATGCTCCCTGGTAACAGGCACCTTCATGAACGAGATTTGTAGAGCAGCATCTTTTAAGCAGATTATTCAGAAGAAAGGACAAACCTGACTCATAAAGCATCTTTCAGTATTACCACTGTGCCTTGTTTAATTGGATTTCAGGAAAAGCAAGTAGTTATTCAAGTTAAACTGGTGACCAAGAAGTCTGAGTTCTTTTAAACAGCACTCAGTGAAGCAGTTATCTTTAGTTTGATAGTCCTTAACTTTCCATTTCCAAAACAAGGAGAACATTCCTTCATTTCACAAACTTACTCGACTTTCTTCCATGCCCCTTACCCAGAGCATGAATCCTGCCATTTTGATAACTTAGGTTTAACACTTAAATCTCAACCAGGCTTTCCCAAGCCTCAGTGTTTGCTGCACAGCCTGGGTTCTTGGTCTGTGTTTGCACTCTCATTCCACAAAGCTCCATTCCATTTTTTTCTTCCAACTCCTGATTCAGAACTTTCCAAGCTGTGACTGTGTTCTCCTCCATACCTTGTCTCTACATCTTTTGCTTCATGTGAGCCCCATACCTGTATCCCATTGTCCTCATGTCTCCTCAAAAGTACACACATAAAAATTATAATTCAGGCTTTTCCTGACAAACAGTATAAAGGAAAATAGTAATTTTTTTTAATGCTAATTTGCAGAACCAACCAAATATGTGCTAAGAACCACTAACCAGCACCTGTTATCTCAATTTTCCTTTCTCTCCTTTCACTTTGGCAATCTGCTCTTGGGCTAGAGTCTGCTCTTCTCCTAGAAAGAATGCTCAGCAAAGCCAAGGTTGCTATAGCAATTAATAATAATTTGTATTTTACTTTACAGAAACAGAAATTAGAAGAGTGGAGGTGGCAGCAAGGAAGTCACAATTAGGGAAAGTAGCACAAGAACTTAATTTGGAAGCAACAGGAGGGTTATCATAGAAAGCTACTGCAGAAGAGGCAGCAGGAAGAACAAGGCACAGGTGGTCCACAGAAAGGATAATGATCACTCCAGCTGCAGGTAATTGATCTGAATGGATGATTTCTGGAAGATAGGCTTAGTCTGTTGGTCTGCAATGGAATTCTTGTTACACAAAGCCCCAAACTTACACTTCAGCTGGTCCTCCTCTACTAAATAGATATGGTAACAATAGTCCTCTCTTCCACAATCCCTGCAGCCTGAAGAATTCCACAGCCCAGCTATCATGTCACTGTGTTAAAAACAGTAGCAGTAACAACATCCATGCTACATCTATTAATTTATTAGTGTTTTCATTATATATCTATTCTGAAAGACTGAGTCTCAGTAGTTAAAGCTTGAAAAAAACACAACTAGCACAGTTGCGGAGGAAGGTGTGAAAACCTAAATGCCAAGCAGGTTAAAAAACCCAATTACAACTTAAGGCGAATTCACACATTTGAGACAATATTAAATACTTCCAATGCCAATATTATAACAGTATTTTCTTTCTATTTATAGTTGATGATAAAAAACATTTCCCAAATAGGAAGTGAGCAACTAACAGTTGTTGCTGATAAAAACTCAAAGAAAGGAGCAATGGGGTTAGAGAAGGAACATCAGCAGCTGGCAGAAAGGCAGAAGACTACTCAGAGGATGAAAGAAACTGGGAGAAGTTATAAAACTGAAGAAGAAATAAAAAGAAGAGTAAGATACTAGACAAGATCTAGAGAAAACCAAAACACAAGCATAGCTTTTAATCAGGTACACAGCTATCAATCAAAGAACAAATTTATTTTTTTCCTCAGCAATAATAATATATCTTTACACCTTGTGCCACACTATGCAAAACCCTTTTCTGTACCCAGAAGTTCTATTAGCTAACACTGAGAAGCAGCATCAGGAATTAGCTAAGCTGCCTTCAATTCAAACTGAGACACAATGCAGTTCTCTTGTTGTTTCACTAGTTTTCAAGTGTTTCCCCAAGTTCCACCACTTCATGGAAATTAATCCAGACAGAGCTCTTGAGGTGCCAGAGCCCATTTAGTTTATCCTTAGCTGCTTCATATCTGATTCTCTGGTCCATGTTGTCTTGAGAGGAAACATAACTGCCAGTTTACAAAAGGTATGAAAACCTTAGTGCTGACTCCTGGAAGAACCCTCCAAACCAATAAATTGTATTAAGGGCACTACTAATTATAAGAGGCTTGATTTCAATATTAACAATAAGACGACAGAGAAACCACAGCAAAATAAGAACTCTTCTTCCTTCTAAGTCAGGTTTATCTTATTTTCTGCTTCTCTAACACTAACATAAAGTTTAGCATTTGTAGATTCAATTACTATCGCAGTTCCTGCAGAGCTTGGTGTAGAAAAGAGTAATCAATTTTTGCAGTCTCTAAATTGAAGCTGAACTTCATGAAGTTAAAACCACAGCAAGTACTGGCTATAAAAGCAAAACCAACTTACGCTACTTCCAACTTGCTCAGCTCCTACAGTTCTCTGTATGATGGCTCAGAAACTGGTCTTATAATTTAAGAAAATTAACCTGAAGTGCAGTAATTCAAGAGCACTTACAGAGGAAGGTAGGTCAGCAAGTATTTTTTGTATTGCATTCCAAAAAATATTTTCCACTTAAATTAGGAAAAGTTAAACTAGTGTATGCAGTTGTAGTACTTCCGAAATGACACAGGGTTAGTAAAAATTTGTGGCAGACCAAGTTTTAGCATTATCTGACATCCTAACTGAAGCTGAAATCCTACCAACATTTACACATTTAATATTAAGAGAAATCACATTTTGTCAAGTTGATTATCATATAGAAACATTTATACTTATGAGCATGTGCAAAACCTTTGAATACACCAGCTTTAAGAAAAATTGTCAAGGCTGACAATTTTGTTAAGCACTTAGCAATACAACTTTTATACAGCACGATAGTGAACATTAGATATTAATTTATGCCGATATTAACTTCTACTACCTGACTCAGTGAGGATGGCTTCATTCTCTCACCATTTAAAAATGCTTAACAAAACCAGTCATCAACAGCTAAACTCAGTTGTTCTAATATACAGGAAAACATGTAAACAAAGAAAGATTGCAGGTGGAAAACATTCTCTTTCTCCAGCACATGAAGGCCAATCTGACTTCCAGTCATATGCTTCAAAGCTATGAGTGGTTTAGAAAAAAACACAGTCTTTCCAGAAATCCTTTGAGAAGCATTAGTTCTTCCAATGAAATTAAGAAAATTCAAGTCTTTATACTCCTTGACTTAAAAATTCAGATTTTATTACAATGTATACGTTCCAAGAATGTAGTTCCTTAAAAAACTGCGTGGCATGTGTGTCTTCTCATTTCACATGAGGCTCTCCATACTCACCTCTGAGGCAGGGCACAGCTTACCCATTATTACTTTTCATCAAGTTATAATAGTACAGACATCGCTTGAGACCAGCAGCTCCCTTGAGGCACTAGCTCTTTGAGAAACAAGTATGAGAAAGAGGTCAAATCAACCTGGCAGAGGCACCATATCCACACTTTAGAGAGATGTATTTTAGGACAAGGTTACACAATAGAAAAATCTTTGCCTTGAGCTTCATCACACTGAAGCGGCATTCCTCAAGAAATCTTCCTCCAGAGTCTCACAAGAACTACATGTGGTGCTTTAATTAGAAAGCTGATACAAATTAACATATAAAACAGACTGGAAAGGGAAGAATAAACAGCAAGAAGCAAAGAAAGCTGGTGCAGCAGCCAGAGCATTCACATCAAACCTAGGGCATCAGGATTCTGTTCTCAGGTTCACTTTCAGCTTCCAGAGCTACCTCAGTAAACTGCCTTCCTGGTGCCTCAGCTCCTAATTAAGAGAAGGGAGGTAACGAATTTGTCTACTAGTAAGACAAATTTTTAATTTAAATTAAAGTGTGTTATGATAACAGTTACAGGGCTGTTTTATTTCTTGTATTCTGTAGCAGATATATTGAGTATTCTGAATTTAAAAAAAGAGGCAACTGGAAAGTGCAAAGCTGCCATGTTGCTTTGCATCACAGCAGCAATTTCTCTTCCGCTTAAGAACTGAATTGTACAGAATACTTCAAAATCCCCAATAAGCTGAAATTTCATAAATGAAATTAATCTTTTAAAAGTTGCTTAGTACAACAATGAGTACAGAAGTTTTACAGGATAAAACCCACAAGTATTAAAGAAAGTGCATTTCTACATTTATATAAAGTGACAAAAACTAATCATTCAAAATCTGCAGTTTCTTGTGAGTATGGCAGCACTGAAATGCTTTAAAATGAAGCTAGCATTCAGTGATCTGGATTTACCAAACCAAACCAGAAACATACTTATCTGCAGAAAGACTGAAGCACAATACCCTACCCATTACCCAACCAATCTGAGCTTTCATACCCAGTAACATTCTCAAACTGACCCTTTAAAACCCACACTCAACTACAACTCAGAGTGGACCATCTTAGTGTTGCCTGATGCAATGTGACAGTTCCACATCATCCATCATAGATTATTTAAAGGTAGCCATGATTACATGAAATGCAGGCATTAAAAATCTTATTTCCATCCAAGTTGGATTTTCAGTTTACCTTTCGTGCATGAAGTGAAACTGTAACTGTACATGAATAACCTCTAAGAAAAGATACATCTAGTAGTGCCAGTCACCTGCAAACTATGCAGATCAAGCATTTTACTAGGGTAAGTAGAAAAAAAGTAATTTTTTTAATATGAGGTATATTTACAGAGCACTTTTTTTTTCTCCTGCCTTCAACATTGACTAACTGGAAAAGTATGCCCCAATTGTAATTTTCCGCTGTTTCGCTCATGTCCAAACATTTGAAAAGAAAATGCAATTTGTTTATAAAATTGGGTTTTTTGTTTATTTTAAATGAAGCTGGTACAGACAATGTCCATTCAAAACCCACGTCCCAGGCCAAAAGGTACAAACAAGAGTGTCATAGTGTTCTGCTGTGAACATTCTTGTATGAATACCTGCACGTACTAATTGCTATATGAAGTTAAAATACTTCTGGGCTCGGGCTCTTCTGGTAAGATTGACAAATTATTAGGGTTTTCAATTTTATGTCTTCAGCAAAGCCATCTCTGGAACAAGGTACAGATGACAACAGTTCTAGCTTTCCCATTTCCAACTTGATAATCTTCTTTGTTGGGCCAACAGCACAATTTAAGCAAAATAGCTCTGAGTTATGGATATACAATTTCTCCACAGTTTAGTTCTCTGAAAAACTTCATCTCGCACTGAAAGTTATAGTCCAGGAGTGAAACAGTCACACATCAAAACTTCAGGGCAGATATGGAAGTCATTAAGAACACTCGCCCACCTGGCAGATCTTACAGCCTTCGTGCCTGGAATGCACGAACCAAGTGAACATACAAATGCATGTGTGTACATGTATTTCTAAAGGGAAGGGCAGAAGGGAAGAGGGGAGCAAGGCTGCAGCTGGATCACAGGAGTTCAGCACAATGAAAACAGAAACAATAGTGTATAATGAGCACGAGAATTCGAAATATCAGATGCTTGAAAATAAAATCCCAGAGATGGGGTGCCAGTTTCAATTCAGTGTTGAACACCACATTACAAAAGAACTATTATTTAAAAATAAAAAAGGATTGAAGGGGGAAGAAAACAAACAGAAGGATCTAGACTGTTGAGTGACCCCCCGTCTGTTCCTGATAAACTTCAATCACATCTTCCTCCTCCATCCCCAGCTGTGAGAACAGAAAACAGCATATAATAGTTATAAATCTGGTGTACTGAATTCAGAGCAGGTCCTAGACAAGTTATACAATGTTTTGTTCCTCCATGCCATCATAATTAACCAAAGAGGGGAAAAAAACTTCAGTCACCATCTCACTAACCAACACTCATGATTTTTAGTCCTCTTCCTTCAGTTTTCTACATCTCATTCAAAGCAAAAGCCTTAAAGGTGAAGTCTACAGCTGCCTGTAGAACACATCAGCCTGGGACCTGCTACCTTTGCCTTCCTCAAAATCCTTCTTTAGGCAATACAGGAATGTAACCAATACTATATTGAACACACCAGCTCTAGAGTCATATGAATTATATACAGTACACTACTAATTCACAGTAAGGCCAAGATCAGTTTCACAGATACAAGTTCCTCAGATTTTTCAGAAGGTCATTATGATAATGGTATGTCTTCCGGCTTTGTCATAACAATTGGCGGAAGTCACCAGACAGCAGAAATAACCTACTTTCTGTATATTTACACTTTCATCTAAAACATGGGAACTAAATCCATACTTATTCCAAAGTTACATTGCAGTTCTAGCTTGACAACTGCAAAGTTCAGGTTTTCCCTTCCCCCGCCCCCCCACCACCCTTGTAAAACAAAGACTATGTTCCTCCCTTCTGAAACATTGTAAGTGAATGTCTGATCGGTCTGTTTCTGAATTTTGGTCCTATTACAAGATGCCAGTTAGACAAATATTGTCAGACTATATTTGACTAGATACAGTCTAAAAAAAAGAAATACTTTCACTCTGGTTAGCAGTCCGGCAGAACAGAAAAACTAACTAATCTAGCATTTAGTTTCTCTAGGGAACCACCTAAGATCTTTTTTTCCTAGAGGGAAACTCACCTCCTTGGGGGTATGATTATCAGTAATTCTCTGACCCTCAAAGAGGAACCTGAGTGAATTCATTGGAACACCCTAAAAAAAGAAATACAAGCATGAAAAAAAATAACAATTCAGTGAAACTTGTACAGACTTACAAGAAAAACATTTTTAATAAAAACAACACATATGAAAGCAAAAAAAGAAAGTGCTGGTTCCTGTTACACAGGGAGCTCAGTTGTTCTGTTGCAACCACATGGACTAAAAAGTGAGTCAATGAGCAAAACACTGCTGAAAAGTGCATTTATTCCAAAGTCTCACAGGAGTTGTAGCCCAACAACTTAGAAGTTTCCATGGGTTACTTTTTTTACTCTTTCCAAAGTTTATATCACTATAGAAAGGAACAGTATCAGTTCTATGAAAGCTCTGCACTGGGCACAAGAAAGAGGTATTGAAGGAAAGTAAAGGGAACTTCAATTTAAACAGAGAAAAGTAAACAGTAAATAAAATTGAAATGTGTCTACCGTGCTATGGCAGAATAACACATTCACCTCAACAGGCAAGGCAAACACCTCATCTTTCTCTTCTTTTTAAAGTTAGGAGCAAAACCAAAGAAGTGAAATATGATGCCTGCCTGCACATTTTAGATGGTAATGTCGAGGCCTTACGAGGAACCATTAATTTTCAAACAGTAATTTTAACATACTACAAAATACAGTTGTCTTAAACAGGAATACCTGTACTTGTTAAAATACATGAGATTTGTACTGTTGGATAGCCAACGCATTGGTAACTAGACAGAAGCCTGACTCCTCTTTAATTGAAATGAGTGAAAAACTAAAGCCAACATGTTCAACTTTATTTTCTTCAATAGAGTATAATTGTTTCACAAACCTGTCTTTGACAGTATGATTCTTTGAGTTTCTTGAGGTGTGTTGTCATTTTCACCTTAAAGTGAATTTCACTGCTGTCCTAAGAACAGAAAAGAACGAAGTTACACTCTTTGCAGTAAACACTTTACCTATGCTAATGTTAAGATTTTCATTAAGAAAAAAACCCTTGCATATAATTAACATAGAATGCCATTTAATCATCACAATGCTTACCTTGGTGAAGCGTAACATGAACCTCCAAAATTATTTCAGTCACTAAATTTATCATGCACTTCCACAGGAAGCACTGTTTTAAAACAGATGGCATACAATAGCCCTGGGCTTACTATGGAGCTTTTGGATTTAAAAGTACTAAAAACCATACATAGCTCACAGACTGTGCTTCCATTTTTACCCAGCCGATGTATTTATGATACAAACATACATATGCAGAAAGACTTCTGCTCCAAGATTTCAGAGGAGACAAGTTAAAGCATGCACTTCAAAATATACACAAAGCCTTGCTCAATTAGAGTAATTATCTAGAAGTCAGGATACAGGCAAGCTTGGCAACACAGCATCAGCCTAAGGAGAAGTCTTATGTCTAGTTACTCTACAATACTTCTTACCGGCCATAAGATATGAGTAACCTTAACTGCCAAAATGGTTACAGGTAAGAGACTGCAAGAGGTTCTGTGCAGAAAGCACTTGGGTCAGATACAGTTTCTGGCTGTGTTCTCATTGGTAATTAAACCAGCAAGAGATAAGTTAGTTTGTGCCAGTTCTACTTTAAGTCATCCATCTCCAGCCAAAAGCACAGCAACTGAGCTAATAACCCAACAAACAATGCTGAGTTCAGTCATATGAGCTAGGGCTTCTCTGCACAGAAGGACTTCTGTTCAAGAAGGATCTTAACGTTTTTATTTCAACACAACTTCAATTTAGACTTGTAATCCACTAATCACTTCTACCAACATACCAGCCAACAGAATCCTTGTACTACATGAACTTTGAAGACCTGAATTTAACGATTTTGCCACATTTTATTTATATCCTTGGATAAATTAATCAAGCATCCACCCTCCTAGTTGTACAACAGTCCTAAGTCATAAAGATGCATTACTCTAGCTTTAAAAAAAAAAAAATCCAACTAACAACACAATCACACCAGAGAATAATGTGGCACATCACTGGCAGTTGGGAAGCAGTTTGTGGCAGGACAGGATCCACTGCAAAAAAACCTCACACCCTCGCCAAATGTCAAGCAGTAATTCTGCAAAAACTCACCTGCCCAATGACTTTGAGTTTAATGTATTCCCCTTCTTTCTTATCTCCCAAGTCCTCAGCTGAAGGTTTTGCTTCCTGCAAGAACCACATTAAAAAGGTGTGATCAATTCAACAGTGTTATTTTACCAGATAGTGTAATGGGCTGTCAGCCATGTGAATTTTGGTTAATGACAGAAGAGAACCTAAGAGATGAGGAGGGTCATTTGGCAATAGGTGACAGAAGCAAAAATGCAAAGTATGATTTCTTACCACTAACTCCTAATCAGCAAACAGACAGCAAAAAAAGAAATACAGAAGTGTACCAAGAAGCTCAGATATCCAACAGAAAGAACATCATGAGAACAGTAAACAGGAAGCACTTGTGGCACTACCAGTGTAAAGAGTAAACCATGCACCAACAGTAGCCTCTGCTTTCCAAAAGATGGTCAGCCATCCTCTTCCTATGACAAAACATAAAGTAACAGCTTTCTTCTACCATCTTTAAGACCACAATTCTTAAACGTTCTTAAATTTGTTCCAAGAACTATAGTATTTTGATAATACAGGATAAAAATTAATTGAACAGACAATTTTGATTCAACATATCAAGCAGAAAAGCTCAAAGAGGCTAAAGTGTTGTGCTCTAGAAGACATGAATTAAGAACACCAGAGTTCTCATATTAGCTGATGACAGACAAGTGACAGCTCAGGTACTATTAATCCCATCCCTTGCCACTACATATTCTGAATTAGGCCTTTAATTATGCTCCAATGCAGCACAAAGGGATTTTACACAGACACTGCCTCAGGTTCAGATGGTACTCAATGAAGAAATCCTCCCAAGTAGCGAGGAACACAGATACCTGTTGATAATGTTTCAAATCCTGCTTTTATATTGCATTGCTCAACACAGTAGACAAAATAAGCAAAACCTGTACAGGTGCCAATCGCAAACATTCTCCCAGCCCTAAGGGGACCTTCTGTGCTGTGTACACAGAAATACCCTTGGTATGGTAAGATTTACACTTTAAGATTGAGCTCCAAAAACACATACTAACCTTCAGAATTAAGTACATCCGATGTTTCTGCCTTGACACTAAAACGGCAGATAACTCTTCTCAAGCGTTTTTTCCCCTTCAAGAGGTTAAACATGCTCAATTACTCTGAATTTTAGAAGTTCTGGGAAGGGCTGGAGGGGGCGGAGGGATGCAGAGGGAGTGGGGGGGAAATCAACACCCTTCCACTCTGTATCAGTCTCAGCAAGGAAGGAAGGAGAGGAAGTGCTCTCCGCATCAGTTTGACCCACTGCCTCCAGCCAGATCCATTCAGTCTCTGTGAAGACAAAAGTATGAGCCAGGGACTCCATCTGGTTTCAATTATTTTTGATTTTTGAATACAACCTTGACTGCTGGGACTGATCCATCACCCTACAAGCTCAAATCCAAAAACTGATCCCAAGTTTTCAAGAAACTGGATGTTCACCCTCAAGACACCAAGCAATTCACTTTTGAAGCCTGAGTCTTTACAGGCAACACAGTCAAAGCAACTGTGCTCCCTGATAAAGTTTTATCTTTCTAACATATCTGAACTCTAACCTCACAAGGTTCATAGGAACAAAAATACACCAATTTCCACTTCTAACTAAAGAGGAAGAAAAACAACCTGCGACTTGTTCTGACCACTTACAAAGTCAGCATTTTTGTTATCCATATGCAGGATTGCTAACCTCTAGGAATAAGACAGACATTCAGATCTCCAAATCTAACTCCGTAACTTCAAAACTATGTCCCATTTTTCTATCACTGAAAGAAGCTGTTAGAACATCCTGTCCCCTTACATGACATTTCAGGTCAGTCACTGTCTCAGTTTACATAAGAGCCCAACTGCAAGGCAGCGCATTATGCCAGCAGTGGAGGCATTTGTAGTAGTTTATACAACTCCGTGCATTGTGACAGATTTACCCACTTAGCTTTCCAAAACAAATCATCCTCTACATGGTATGACAAATCATCATTGCTACTATGACATCGCCTCTGGCCAATATGAGTGGAAAGCAATGATTCATACAATGTTTGATTCCTACCCTTGGGGAAAGAGGGCTCTAGTGCTAAAAATGAATAGAGGAAGCAGCAAACAGCAGAAAAAGCAGAGGGAATTGGAGTCTTGAAACATCATACCGTAAAGATGTAAGCTTAAAGCCCCAGCAACCTCTCACTTACTAAACAAGTGCAAATAGAACTGTAATTTCAGGAAAAGAGAAATAAGATCAAATCAGTGTTGACAAGTCCAGTAACTGAAGCTTGAAAATACAAGCAAAATATTTAAAATCAGAACACAACAAGATCCAGCAAGTCTGAAATGGCTCCTTGTGTTCTGTCAGTGAACTATGCTGCCATTCAATGCCAAATGGTAAAACCACACAAAAACATCTAAGAACAAAGAAAGCAAGGAGGCTGCAAAGTTACTCAACTACAAGCATTCACTGACAAAATCCCACATCAGCAATATGCAAGCAAGTCTCCTGACTCTCACTTGCACCAAGAAAAGAACTGATGTTTTTATGCCGTTTGAAGAGATACCCTAAAAAAAAGGCTACCAAACTAACAAAACAGGAATACCACAACACTCTCAGCTCTAACTTTTCCTTAGACACCTAAAGGTTCATTCCACAGTTTTCCTAAACAGCATGAGGCTCCTTGTATCATCTCACATTTATATATCAACATCATGACCTTACAGAGCACCCAATTTTCCTGTATGAAATACACTGGTATTTCTATTGCAAATAATGAAGCCACAAAACAAACACTGTAATGCACTATATTGCAAGTTTCCTCCTCCGATTTTCCAGAGTGCTCTAACTTTCATGGTCAAGCCTAAGAAAATTCACCCTATGTTCAGCACATCTTCAATATTAAAAATAAAACAAACATAGCATAAAATTACTAGAGGAACAGGATGACAACACACTTCCTAAACTGACTCTTAAGAAAAACCAGCCTCAGATTCTTAAAGGGAAAGAAATATACTTCCTTTACACAAAAAAAAGACAAGACAAAGTTATCATAACTTCTGACAAATTATGTCCCCTTAACACCAGGGCCAAAAAGAAATGCTGGAAGCAATTCATAGTTTTGGATAACCCAATTATTCCTGTAGGGTTGATAAACAGGAATGAGATTTACAGTGCTGTGTTACTGTACCTTTTACTATCATTTAAGCATCTGTTTAGGTCCTGCTGCAGACCCCCCAGAAGAGAATGATACAACATATAACAATGCTTAGCTTATGCATTAAAAAAATAAATAAATTGGGATCTTTGAATAAAGAACCTTAAGATAGCTACTAATAACAGTTTATCACATACAATGAATTTTACATAGTTCAAGCAGTCCCAAAGAACAAATATTTGTGTTTTTTAGCAGAACTTGTCTGCAGAAGGAATTACCTAATGAAAGATGTTATGCATTAAAAAATGCCTCAGCACACAAATGCAGAGAGCTACAGAGCAGGTCATATCACAGAATCACAGAATATCAGGGATTGGAAGGAACATCAAAAGATCATTTAGTCCAATCCCCCTGCTGAAGCAGGAACATCCAGATGGGTTTTGAATGTCTCCAGAGAAGGAGACCCCACACCCTCTCTGGGCAGCCTGTGCCTAGATCAATCTACAAAATCCCCTTCAGAACAATTTTTTTCACTTATTTTACTTCACTGGAAATGCGTCCCAGTGTCCCAGCTGCAGTCTCATGGGGGAGACGGGCAGCAGCAGGGCTCAGCAGTAGAGTGGCATTGTATAAGGAAGGGGAGGAGTGGGGAAGAAGACCACTAGAATATAAAGGGGTCACATTGTATGAAGGCTGCTTCTCAAAGCAGACACAGTATGTGCCTTGTTCCTGCATACTTCTCATTTCCTTGCAGTACTATTCTTGACTCCACAGCACCGCAAGAAACATTTGCAGATACTGACGTTGATTTTTCCAACCGTCATAACAAAGTTAGAAAACATAGCCACACGAAGGCAATGTGAAAAATTAAAAAAAACCGAACACAAATTCAAACCAGAATGCTGCTTTAACTTTCTGCTAGGTCACATAGCCTAAAGCAATAGTTGTAATCAAAGGACTGAATACACGCAGCTGAGCAAGCCAGGAACTTGTGGTATAACTCACTACTTAAATCTCTGATTGAGAAGTCAGAATTGACAGGAACATAAGCAGGCACTAGGAGCAAAAGCAGGACGGAGTCTCGGTGAAGGACAAGGCTTTTAACACGGGCAAGCAAGGATCAGCTAAGAACGTCTAAGCTTTTTCCTCCCTCCTTTTGCATTCCTAGGGCAGAGAGAGGATCTGGCTGGTCTAATCTGACACAAAGCCTGCTCAGGGCGAGAGCATCCCACCATACACTTGGGAAATGGAAAACTAAAGGAAACAACTCTTGCGCAATATAGCTCACCCCTCGCTCACTCACGGGTTTTTTGGGGCCGGGGTTGCCCCGGCAGCGATTCCGTCCTGCCCTCCCTTTTCTCCCCCAGCAGTTGCCCCCGCTCCGGCCAGAAGCCAGCCCCAGGCCCCGATTAACCCCTGCCTGGAGCCCGCCCCCACGTTCCTCGCGAAATACCCTGAGAAAAACGCACGGGGAGATTAAAATACCAGGGGAAAAGAGGTGGAAAGCAGACAGAGTTCCGCCGAGGTCGGAGACCGGCACCCCCGCACACGCCCCAGAAAGAAACATCCCTCCCAGCGCCTCCAGCGCGGCCGCCGTTCCGCTCGCCCCCAGCCGCCCCGGAGGGGCTGGAGCTGCCCCGCGGCAGCGAGGATGTGGGGGAGGGGGGAGAAGCGCAGGCAGATTCTCCCGCGGCCCCAGGGCCTGACCCCACCGCGCCGTCCCCCCCAGCGTGTCCGGGGGCAGCTCCCTTTGGGGCCGACGGCGTCCGTACCTGGTCAGACATGGCTCAGCCCCGTTGTGTGCGGCAGGCTCGGCTGGGCCGCTGCAGGCGCTCCGCTCCTTTCTCTGCCCGCAGTGCAAACACAGGCCGCGGCGCGGGCGGGATTTCCGGTGCGCCTGAGCTCACTTCCCGTCCGCACCGGGGTGCCGCGCCGGGCACCGCCTTCCACCCCCTTTCCGCGGGGTCCTCCGTGCCGCAGACACGGAGGTGCAGCTTCGTCGACCTCGTCTGCAGCGGCAGAGAAAGGCAGCCCGACCGCGGCGGAGAGGGCGGCGCGCGCCGCGCCATCGAAGGCCCGGCTGCAGAACGGCACCGGGTGGCCTGCCCCGGAGAGGGGCAAAAATACGCGATTGTTTATAAACTGCGGTAGCGGCAGGCAAGCGAATAGCTGTAAAGGCCTGCACGGCCGTTCTGGCCCGCACAGAGGAGTCAGGTCAGATCATCCTTCCAGCTAAAGCAGATCTTGCAGGAAAAGTTTCTATCATCACAGCCACCTATAATTACTTACTGAAAACTTTACAGAAAGCTATACTTAAACCTCACCTCTTCATTTATGCGCGTTTCCGAGTTGTTTAAATCATTGCAAAGGCACAAGCAATAGGATGTGTGCCGATTTGCATTGATGGGGGTTGCATTTGCCCAGGCTCCTAGTGAGAGGCCATACTAACAGATCGGTGTCCTGCCTCTGCTCAGCACAGCACGGGCAGTTGGAGGTGGGCACAACCAGCAACACCCGCACTTCTGAAAGATTGTCACAGGAGGTGATTTTGCCTCTCTACTGGGCTCTAGCTAGGCCCCAACTGTGTCCAGTTCTGGAGCCCTCAACATAAGAAGGCCATTGAGCTTTTGGAGCCAGTCCAGAGGAGGGCCATGAAGATGATCAGAGGGCTGGAGCACCTCCCTTATGAGGGCAGCCTGAAGATGATGGGGTTGCTCAGCCTGGAGAGGAGAAGGCTCAGGGGGCATCTCATATTAGCTGAAGGGGGTCTACAGCAAAGCTGGAATAGGACTTCTTAATAGTCTCCAGGATGGCAGGACTAGGAGAAATGGATGCAAATCGGAAGAGGGGAGATTCAGGCTGGATAGAAGAAAGAAGCTCTTTACTATCAGGGTGGTGAGACAGGTGGTGAGACACTGGAACAGTTGCCCAGAGAGGCTGCGGGTGCCCCAGCAACTCTGGAGGTGTTTAAGGCCAGACTGGATGAGGCATTGAGAAGCCTGGTCTGGTGGGAGGTGTCCTTGCCCATAGGAGGGGGGTTGGAACTAGATGATCTTGAAGGTCCCTTCCAACTCAAACCATTCTATGATTCTATATATCAAGAGAGATATACTATGTCATATTCCTCTGTGATAACACCAAAGCAGCTGTACTGTGCCCATATTGCTGTTGCTTACTGAATGGCAGGTTACAAACAAACCTGCCAACTGCCAAACCTCCAGCCAACTGCATGGTACTTAGACTCATGGGATTTAGTAATAACAACTGTTAAAATTATTCAGAAAAGCAAGTTAAAATTACTGAAAGAGAACCAAACCAGACACCACACTGAGCTAGAGAATTAAGATGATTTTTCCTTGAGCAAGGCCTAGTAGACAAAGCCAAACATGTTCAGGCTATGCCAAGGTCAAAGTAAGAGTACATAATGAGCTTAGTAACACTACACAAAGCACCAAAAGAAGCCATTTAAGGACTTCACAGCAACACATGATACTAATAGAAGAGAAAGCAACAAATACTGTCCTAAATATCACTCCTAACCACAAATGAAAGCAGTTTTAGGAGAAAGGAGAGCACCCTTACAGCAATAAGGCTGAAGCCTCTGACTTGAGCACAAAAACCAAGCATAATTCTTTATTTCACCAAATTCCCACTACAATTCTGTAATAAAAGCTGACACTTGCACGAGTCAAAACACAGTTAACTATTCCCATATATATCAATAAAGGCATAATGTTGAAATGTGTACATCTGCATGCACTGCATACTCTCCCTCTCTGTGCTCCCTTCTTACTCAAGGGGTGGTGATGTGTTATCTCTTCAGGCTGCACTTGTACAACACTGCCAGTCTCTGCTCAGCCTATAAGAACTATAAAATACATCAGCAAAACTCAGACTTTCATACTTTGAAAAGCCAAAGTCAGCATGTAACAGACTTAAAAACGAAACATTACAAAAACAACACTGCTGTAGGAAAACAAACCATACTTAGAAAACCTTCTTTCACTCATCCTCACTGCCACAAGCACCAAAGCTACTTGCCCTAATACCCTCCCTTAACTCTCAGATGCTTTATAACTTCTCTGATTTCCCTATCTGTAACTGATCTCAATCACCTGAAGTCATTAAGTTTCACCCCCACCCCTTGAAATTGCTGCTACCTTCTCCAAAGCTGTGTTATAAGGTTTAGAGTTCAAGAGCGATTAGTGATTTTTACAGAACTATTGGTCCCTGTAGTCTCTACAAAGATTCTTGAGTCTCTCAAAAACTAACTTATTATAAAAACCAGACTTTAACCTAAGAACAGTCTGTAACTTCATGACACCAATGTATTTACTTGAAAGCACTTAGTGCTGGCAAAGAGAATGAATGCGGTGTTTTAAGTCAGACAACTATGTAAGTTTTACTTGCTCTTCACTCTTCCTGAGCCAGTAACACCAGAAAGAGTATTTTGATTCTATGAAGAAGCTAGAATTTCTCTTTCCAGTCGAATATAATTCCTTTGTCAATATTACCGGTTGCGAGACTTCAAAAAATTATTATGGAGATAATACTGAAGTATTTTCCTTTTAAAAAATTTCATAAGAGTTATGCAAAACTCCAGGTTTCTCTATTTGCTTTCTAGTGTATTCCTTACAGGAGAAGCAGGACAGGAAATGAAGGCATGCTGACTCATAAAATGCAGCAATGAATGTCTGATATTAATCAAGCCCAAGCATTGCTTGGAGCCTCCCTTCCTGCAGGCAGGAAAAATCTCTGCTTCTATTTTCAGCATAGGTAACCCTCGATGTGGAATAAGTGTGAATTTATAAGGGTGAGGACTGATGCTTTTTGCCACTTCTCCAGAGCGAGCAGCTTATCAGTGATTCAGAACGGCCAGGATAGGGCACAGAAGTAGGTCAGGCCCAGCAGTGTGCACACAAAGGCGCTCCTTGCCAGAGCAGAAACCAGTAGGTGGCACAAAGGGATGGCTTTAGCCGCCTCTGGCCTCTGCCTTCCCCCAGCTGAAATGCCTGTATCCTGGACGCTGCAGACATGAGCAAACATAACTGGCCTTTAAAATTTAGGCTCTGTGTGTCATTTGGCACTCGGCCACCAAAGAAGCAAACCTTTTAAATGTAGACAACTACGTTTAGTCACAACAAATCATAGAATCAAGAATGTGATGGGTCAGGAGGGACCTTTAAAGGTCTTCTATTCCAAAACCCCTGCAGTGAGCAGGGACATCTTGCACTAGATCAGGTTGCTCAGAGCCTCAGCAAGCCTGACCTTGAATATCTCCAGGGATGGGACCTCCACCACCTCTTTGGGCAGCCTGGGTCAGTGTCTCAATGTGATTGATGTGAATTTGGACCCCAAGTGACTGGCTTTTCTCTTTGGAAGCCCTTTACACCTCTTCTTTCACCTTACAGAAACGCACTGCAATTCTTGACAACAAAAACTGTCTGTAGGAAGATCTCCAGACAAGGCCTTGGGAATAGGCCTGAGGTGTGGGAGTGGAATGTGTGGACTGGGAGGTCCAGCTGGGCCCTGACCCCACAGGACCCCATTGCAGCTTGGGGTCACTGAGGGGGCCACTGCAAAACCTGCTTCAGGATTCACTCAGGGTACAAAAACTACTCACAGAGACACCTGAGCCCTGGAACATGGCCTCAGTTGCAGCCACAGCACGGTGCCCACATCCACTTGCAAGGTCTAAGAGGAGTCAGGCCTGCTGCTCCTGAGGAAGTAGGCGTGGCACAGCTGCCATGGGCACAGGTGCGGCTGGCGGAGGCCACCCCACCGTGGGAAATCACCTGAACGCTTACGGGGAGGTTTCTAACGTCACGAGGCCCAAACCTTCATGAACACGACAAGGAGAGAGCAGCGGGTATCAGCTGGCACACGAAGCACCGGCCGATCAGAGGGAGGGCGCTGGGCAACCAGGAGAAGCAGTGCGGAGCGGGCTCTGAAGAAGACCGATGAGAGGGGACGAGCGAAGGCTCCAGGAAGACCTCATAGCGGCCTCCCACTGCCTGAAGGGGCTACAGCAAAGCTGGGGAGAGGCTGTTTGCCAGGGCATGGAGCGACAGGACGAGGGGCAGTGGTTTAAAACTGGAGCAGGACAGGGTCAGGTGCGACATTAGGAAGAAGTTGTTCCCCATGAGAGTGGTGAGGCACCGAGACAGGCTGTCCAGGGAGGTGAGACCCCATCCCTGGAGACATCCAAGGCCAGGTTTGCTGAGGCTGATCTAGTACAGGATGATCCTGCTCACTGCAGAGGATTGGCCTGGATGCCCTCAGAAGGTCCCCTCCAACGCCATACCGGCAGTACCGGCCGCCGCACAGGCCCCGCCCTCTCCTGCTGCGCGCGGCCACGAGCTCCCTCTGCTTGCCACGTGGCTCGGGAGCGCGCGCAGGAGGGAAGAAAACCCCGCCCGCTTCCTTCCTTCCTCTACGTTTGCTTTTTCGTGCTGCCCTTCCTCTTCCGGCGCGCGCGTGCTTGACTGAAGGGGGTCCCGTCCGTCGGCGCACGTGGCTGCCTCCCTGCCACAAGGCCCGCTGCCGGCCTGCCGCCGCCATGTTGGTGCTGTTCGAGACCGCCGCTGGCTACGCTATCTTCAAGGTGAGCAGAGGGGCAGGCTGGGCAGTCTGCGAGAAGCAGGAGGGAGGTCGGGGCGGCGGTGGCGGGGAAGCGCGCCGGGCTTACGGACACGGACGGGCTCCTCCGTATCGAGCAGCGGCGGCTGAGGGAGCCGCTCCGTGCGGCGGCTTCCTGCGGTGCCGCTGGGGCTGGGAGTGGAGAGTCGGAGCGGGAAGGGCGCGCTGAGGGCGCTTGGACGGAGCTGTGGCTGTGGCTGGAATCATAGAATCGCAGGTTTGGAAGGGACCTTCAAAGGCCATTTAGTCCAACCCCGTGTAGTGAGCAGGGACATCCTGCTCTAGATCAGGTTGCTCAGAGCCTCAACAAATTTGGCCTTGAATGTTTCCAGGGATGGGGCCTTTACTACCTCCCTGGACAGCCTGTCTCGGTGCTTCAGTACTCTCATGGGGAACAACTTCTTTCTAATGTCTCACCTAACCCTGCCCTGCTCTAGTTTCAAACCACTGCCCCCCGCCCTGTCGCTCCATGCCCTAGCAAACAGCACCTCCCTAGCTTTGCTGTAGACCCTTCAGGTACTGGGAGGTGGCTGTGAGGTCTACCTGGGAGCCTTCTCTCTTCTCCCGGCTGAACGAGCTCCAGCCCTCGCATCATCTTCGTGGTCTCCTCTGGACCTTCTCCAATCACTCCATGTCCTGCTTGTGCTGTGGGCTCCAGGGCTGGATGCAGCACTCCAGTTGGGGTCTCACGAGGGCAGAGGAAAGGGTGAGGTTCCGTGGTGGCGTTTTCCAGGCTGGTGTCTTAGCAGAACCTTGTGGATGCAGAAAGGGCGTGCGTGGGATACAGGGTCTGTGTGGGGCCCCTTAGCCTTTGCAGAGTTTGGCCTGTGGCCTGACATTGTGACTGGGTTGAGGATGTGTGCTGGAAGGAAGAGGCCGCTTCACAGTGCTCTGCCCCACGAGGTGACTCAAAGGCTGCAGTTTCACGGTGGTTTGGGCAAGTCTAAACTAGAGTGCCCTGCTCCTCTTTGGCCTGTTCTTTTGCTCCAGGGTTGATGCCTATGAGGTTCCACCTCCTCGTTCAGAGAGTTCAACCATAGCACTTGTATTTTTCTCCCATCAGGCTTTTTTCTGGATTAATCTTAGAATTACAGAATTATCTAGATTGTCAGAGACCTTAAAGGTCATTAAGTCCAACAATCAACCTGACGTTGCCAAAAACACCACTAAGACTATGTACCCTTTTTTAATACTTCCAGGGATGGCAGTTCCACCACTTTCCTAGGCAGCCTTTTCCAGTGCTTGAGAACCCTTTTGGTGAAGGAATTTTGCTTAATATCCAGTCTAAACCTCACCTGGTGCAACTTGAGGGTGTTTCCTCTTATCCTATTTCCTGTTACTTGTGAGAAAAAGCTTACCCCACATCTCACTATAGTCTGCTTTGAGCTAGTTGTAGAGAGCCATAAGGTCTCAGCCTCCTTTTTTCCACAGTTTAAGATCCCAGTTCCTCAGCTCCTCAGTTCCTTCTAAGACTTCTCTAGCCCTCACACCCAGTTCACTGCTTTTCTCTGCACCCACTTGTGCATCTCTATCTTTTTTGTGGTGACCGGCCTAAAACTGACAAGGTACTTGAAGTGGGTCTTCAACCATGCTCAGTACAGGGGTACAAAACCTTCTTGGGCAGCTGGGCACACTGCTGGCTTGTACTCCGCTGGCTGTTAGCCAGCACCCTCAGGTTCTATTCTGCCTGGTCGCTTTTCAGCAACTCTTCTTGAAGCCTGTAGGTATAAAGAGAGCAACATGCACGTTTATTTTGTTATAGCCTGCTTCAGAACTATTACTTGGTGCTCTACAGAGCACTTTCTTTACTCCTTCTGTCCTGCAACCATTCCTCTTTGCTATGGTGCACCTGTGCAATTCAGGCAAGGAAGACAAAAGTCTCGGGGAGGACAGAAATTCTTTTAAAAGCTGTTTGTCCTATTCGCCCTTACACTTATACCTGGGGAACTAACACGTTTTCCTTTCTGGATGTACACACAGGCTGGTATCCCATGCCTTCCATGTTTCTGTATCATACTATCAACAACCCCTCAAAAAAAAGTTGCTTACCTGTTGGGTAGGCTCAGATCTCTTGTGAATTGAATCAAGGCCTTCTAACCTTTCACAGGAGGCAGAAGAGTTTGAAAATAACCCATACTTTAATTTCTGAGAGCAAAGCAGGAGTCGAGAAGAGATAGGAGGAAGATTCTGAAGAGAAAGGAGTTTGTGCGGGAGTGCTGCAACCCCGCCGGAGCAGGGTCCGGCTGCGGTGTGTGTGTAGGGCGATAGAGGGCACCCGATGCCCAGGAGCAGCCTCCGGGGGCTGGGAAAGACATCAGACTGGAAATGGTGCCTGGGTGAGTTGGAGAAGGTCCAACCTGTCTGCTGGAACTGAGCAGAAGTGGTGTTTTATTAAAATGTGTTTTGAGGTTTTTCTATGCTGATTGTGTTTGCTGCTGCCAAAGCCATGTAGGGTGAGCTCCATCTGCAGGGCAGGGTTTTATCACAGCTTTCATTTCCTACATACAGCAGCTATTCACCTATGAACTTCATTATAACATTGTGTGATCGTTCTGTATCAAAATACCCCCTGCAGCGTAGCTTTTTTTTTCCTAAGAAATGTCTCTAAAATCCAACCACTGCTGTGCTTTTTTTCAGAATTGTTTTTTAATTTCTAGTTCCTTGAGGTTTGTATGGAATTCATGTTTTGGGAGACAGTCATGGATGGTCACCCCATCACCTTTGCTCTTAGATGTTCATTTCCAGCAGAACTATGCTCTGCCTTCGTGCCATGTTGATCATGAACTGTTGTTCTCTGCAAGCTGTAGGTATTGCTCCTATCAGAGATCTGTCTAAATGTTAAGGGCAAATGGGGCATAGCTGTGATCTAGGTCTTGGAAGACTTATGAGTCTTATCTTGCAGGAAGGATACAAAATATCTATGGACATGTGATTACTATACCCTAACAACCTTGTTTTAGCAGCATCTTTGTATTTTTCTCTATGCTCCCATATCTGCACAAAATTCTATAGACTTCAAGATGGGAAAGATTAATTGGAGCAAAGAATCAGCAGGGTAAGGAAAGAAAGAGCTGCCCTGATATTTTTCTATGCCTCAGAGTCCTGTGGTAAATGAATTAGCATGTTTATTTGCTCCGCTACTAGTTAGGTTGAGACAACCTCCTTTGACCTAGGTTTAAAAATCTGCAAGGGAGCAGTGTCTCAAGAATGATTTCTTCACAGCACCAAGTCAAATTGCAGTTGTGTTGCATTTATCTTCTGGGGACAAAACCACAGGATTTTTGAGTGAGGTGTAAAGAGCACATTGTTGTAAAGGTCTTGACCCTACTGTTCCCCTGAGCATTTTTCTAGGAACTTGAAATGCTTGGCATTTTGTGAAGTGTGTGTAGGCTCTAGAGGTGTATTTGTTAATCTTGTGTGGTTTAAAAACTGAGGGGGTTCCCCTCTCTACAGAGATGGGATTAAGCCATTGCCGCTTCTTTTGTAATTCTTGGCTCAGTTGCCAAGCTGAGGTGAAAAGCCTTCTTTAAAGGGATATTCCCTTTCTTCCTTGGCCTAGCTCAGATTAATGAAAATAACTTGTAGGATGCCTTCTTCCTGTTAGGTGTCCCAGACGTGTTTGTTTTCTCAAAGTAGTGCCAGGTTTGGGTCACTGGGGTTGTGAATGAATCCTGTAGAGGAGGTGAAGCAAACCCAGTTATGATAAACAAGGAGAGGCTTGTGCTTTAATGTGCAGATGCAGAAGAATCCAGCCATTATTGAGCAACTTGTGTAATTCAGTTGAAAGAAAAAATGCAGCAATATTGTGTGTATATTACTAAAATTAAACTGCTGAGAGAGAATGTTGAAACTGGAGGTCACAAAAATTGAGTTTGCCTGGATTAGTATTAACTTCCAGTGGATGAATGCACTGTAAATCTGCTTTAGGTCTTCTCTGCTGAGTGCAGGATTGAAGGTTGCTCAAAAGTGCCTTATGTGGTTCTTTTATTATTGTTTTTTACTTATACAGGTCCTCAATGAGAAAAAGCTTCAAGAAGTTGACAGCTTATGGAAAGAATTTGAAACTCCAGAGAAAGCCAATAAAATGTAAGTAGCTTTATGTGAGTATAGTAACCTTGGCTTTGGAAGGGCTTGACTGCCTCTAGTTGTCCCCATCTGAGGTTCAGATGGAAGTACTGATTTTTATTTTTCAGTATTATAAAACCTGGAAGCTACAAACAATCATAACACAACATTAGATTCTTGGAAACTTAAAATGGAGTATTAAAGAAACAACTTGGTTTTCCTTGCAGTGTAATTAAGCTGCATAAGTAATTACGATGTGTCACTGAAGCAGAAAATTGAGGAGTATTTTAAGGGGAATTGGATGCTTTGACAAGAATATCTGAGCTTGTAATGTTGGAACTGGCTGAAATGACAGGGGTTTGTGTTCACAGACAGGTATCTCTTAAAATCCAGCTGAAACTGTATGAATTGCTGTGGGTTAAGATTTGATGTTGTTGCCCCTGGTATCCAGTGAGTGTAAGCACCACTGTGAAGCTGCACTGGGATTGCAGTGTCCGCTGATGGAGTTGGCCTGTCTGGCAAATTGCCCTAAAGCTGGGGACAGTGGTGGATTCCTCCGGAGCCTGTCCAGGGTGGTGGTGTTCTAAGATTTCTAACCAGCTTTGGTTGTAATTAATAGCTCTAAACAAGCTATGCCTTGTGGTTTGGATTTGTCCTGCTCTTTAACAGTATTTGGATTAGAGGTTGGAGTATCCCGGTCCACTTGTTGGGTAGGATGGTTAATCTGATCTTAGAAATAACATCATTTTGGCTATAGAGGATGTTTCTCTTAGTGGATCTCCGCTCTGATCAAAGTAATTCCTCTCTCCTGCCATTCTGAAACGGCATGGTATAAATCTGGAGCTTCTGCTGGGTTGCAAATGTGTAAAGCATTCGGCTTTATCTTTGACCTTGCTTCCTATGTAGATACTTGACTTGCAAAGAGCAATGGTTAGTCAGTACTGGGATTAGTCAAGTGCCTGTCCCTGACAAGGAATTTACTGGATTGAGGTAGCTTCTTAATTGTAACTCTAGATATCAACACCACAGACTGTGGGAAGCTGGGACTGAGGATCTGACACTGTGTGGTTAAACACTGTCCATGTGATTTTTGGCTTTGGTGAGCAGTTACAGCATGGAAGAATTTTCTGTTTAAGTTCACCTTGGAACATTTATTTTAGCATCTCATTACAAGGAAGGACTTGAGAATTCACAAGCAATGAGTCTATTCAGTTTTTGAAGTCTTTGAAGATGCATTTGTTTGAAAAGCACATTAAATCTGAGCTGTGCAGGCTATGCATTCCACAGAGGCAGAAGGTTGCCTTTTGAAGATGAGTGGGAGGATGCTATCATCAGTCAATCTGTAGTGACACCTAGTTAATCAGGGTGCAGTGTTGAAATTTAAACAGTTTATGTCTGTCTTTAAATATGAACTACAAAACCAAAAGGAAGCTTAGGTTTTCTTACTGCTCCGAGAAATACTGCATCAAAATTCCTTTTTTTTTTCCTCTAGTAAGTTTGTAGGACCCAGCTCAAAAGTCACATCTTCTCAGACTGATTTGGCAGGTTTAGCATTTAGTGCTCTTTTGTTTTACTATCTGGATATTGATCTCTGCATCTCTTGCAGTTTTAGGGAGAAGAGGAGAAGTACAATAGCTGAGGCTGAAAAAAAAATAAAAGGGCTCTAACATTTGATTTGTGTAAATTCATTTACTTGCATTTTCCTTTAGAGTAAAGCTGAAACACTTTGAAAAATTTCAAGACACAACAGAAGCACTTGCTGGTGAGTTAACACTGTTAATAGAAAAATTAATCCTTGACATGCAGTAGTTGTTACCTCTGTCCCTGATCTGTTTCTTTGCTTTGTTTTAAAACTAAAAAACTTTCAAAGTCAGCTGCTTGTTGTTTTGTGAGGACATCCCTCCAGTGTATACTGCAGTAGAAATGAAATGAAGTTTAATTTCTTTTCATACCATGCTTATTTCCCAAGCAGCTCATCAATAAGTGTGATGTACAAGGTTTCAACTGATACATGTAGCCTGTTGTCAATGATGGATTCTTGTTGAAGCTGAATATAACTGATTTGAATCAACATTTTCGTCACTACCACTGAGACAACAGGCAGATACCAGACTATATGCATCTTTGTTTTGTAAATGGTGATATTCTGTATCTGTGGGGGGTTTTTTTCAGCCTAAGAAAAAGCCTGCTTTGCACTTAAATCCAGGAGGGTAAACAGAACATGAAGCCTTGTATTCAGTACTTTTTACTAGTTCTCTTGAATCTTATATGCTTTATGCTGTTAAGCAGTTTGAGCAGAAAAGTTAAAAGCTGTAGCTAATCATTCAGAAATTGTGACTGTTACTGCTTAATGTGCTCTATGACATCAGTAGGTGTATGTTACAGGTATTTTATGACTAAAGAATGGATCTTCATATTGTGATGTTGTTTGAATAGTCTGTAAAGGAAGTTTCTGAAACAAGAATGGAGACACTACTGCTATCATGCAGGAGATGCAAGTGAAGCAACTGTTACTGAAGCTGCTATATATTCTTATTATTCTCTATGGCACATTTTTTTGATAATGTTACATTTCATTGTTTTGGATTTTTTAGCTATTTAGAAACATGACCACCTTTAAAAAAAAAACCCAGCAAGCCCTTTTACTGCCTCAGGTTTATTTATCTAAAATGGGTGTTATTATTCAGGCTACCTATGCTCTGTTTATTTTGAGGACTGGGCTTTTTTTGTGGCTGTTTTAAGTGGATTAGGAGCAATTGGCCAGCTTGAAAGTTGGCAGCGTAGCTGCAGTGTAGAGAGCTTGAGAGGAAGCTCACCAGAGCTGTGTTTACCCTCGTGTTTCATTCAGCTATTGGAAATGAAAATAATTTTATAATTTCATAATCAAGGTTGGAAGGGACCTTTCAGATCATCAAGTCCAACCATCACCCCAACTGTGACAAGCCTCATACCTGGACAGGGACTTGAACCCCTGACCCTCAGATTAGGAGTGTGAAAATCACTGACATCTGCTCTATTTACTTGGAGAGAGATGTTGGATCAATCACAGAGCTGACCTACACAGACAGTTGTATAACTGTCTGCTTAAAATATGTTGTGTGGAATATAAAGCTTTTACAGTTATATTAATACTTGAGAATGAAGAACATTTCTTAAAAGATCTTCAGTCTACATTCTGTATTTACCTTGTCCACATCTGACTGCCCAGTCGGTGTCTGACATCATGCTCTGGTGGGCTCTAGATAATACATCGTCATCAGAGGATCCAAATAAGGCATTACTCAATTTAGGATATATGGTTGCTGACTAAGGGACCAGGAAAATGGTTTTGTTAATTAAATGATACATAAAGTGTTCCCATGTAACCCTTCCTTCATAAATGTTAAACAGATATCTACAGCATATGGCATACTGTTTGTATAGATCCTTAAACAAAATTGACAGAAATAGAATTGAAACCACATGGAGAAAGGAGAGGCAACTGGGAGAGGGGGTTTTGATTTAGACCTTCAAACGAGCATTGATTTTAGCCACTGTATGGTTTATTAGTATTGCAGCTCAGACTGGAGATACTGTGGGCAGTTAAAGCAAAAATACCAAGTTAAGAGTACAGTTTTTATGGTTTTTAGGAGGGGAAAGAAACATCATCTTTGGTCTTTTGTTTTATACAGCATCCACAGCTCTTGTAGAAGGCAAGCTCAGTAAGAACTTGAAGAAAATTCTCAAGAAGATAGTGGCAAAAGATGCCCATGAGCAGTTGGCTGTTGCGGATGCTAAACTTGGAGGTGTTATAAAGGTGATTACTGTTTTTGCCATTCCGCCTTTTACTGAAATACTAATTTTTCAGAGATTTTGCCAATACTGTGTTTCTAGTGTGGACCTAATGTATCCTGCATGCATGCTGGGAAGATGTCTTGAGTATGTGAGTGAATGGTATGGTAGAAGTGTGCTTGGGTGTTCAGCTTTGCTTGATTTCTCTCTTAAAAATTGGTTAAAAACCAGGTGGATCAAGAAGTAAATTTTCATAATGATCCCAATCCAGAAAAAGAAAGTGAGGAGTGAGGAACCAACTGAAAAAAACCCATCCAGACACACAAATTCTTCACTAACAGATGCAGCAGTAGTGGGGTGATGACTTACTGTCTCATTGGATGTACTCATTGTTCTGCCTTCCTCACTCTTAAAACGGTTGTGCACAGCCTTCATTTAGTCCTTGCCTGCCAATGGAAGGAGGAGTGCAGTAGAGGTGGACTGCTTTCTTCTATCAGGGTCTTTTAAGTGTCAAATACCAGGATCCTATCTTGTGTCTGATCCGTGTTGCAGTGATTTTTATTGTTGTTGTAGGAGAGACTGATGGAGGTTGCAAAACAAGGTGAATTTAGTGTTGAAGTGAGTAATGTCAAGGAACTTGAACTAATTATTTGGTTTTGTTCTCTGTAAAAGGCACAAACCCTTAACCTCTGAATTTTCTCTCTGTGGCCAAATGGTTTCTAGTAAACTGCAAAATCTTGACACTTCAGTTCCAGTTTTCCAGCAGATTGAGCAGACTGTAATTGTTACTCTGTGGGGAACTGGGGGTATTGCTGCCTTGAGTATCAGAAATTACTGAAATTGTGTGATCACAACATGGTTGTAGTGGGAAAACCAGGGATAATGATACAAGGCTGCTAGCCTCAGAGGAATGTCTGGCACTGAGCAGCCTGCTCTAGTGGGAGGTGTCCCTGCCTATGGTGCAGGGGGTTTGGAGCTCGATGATCTCTGAGGTCCCTTCCAACCCAAACTATTCTATGATTCTATGACATTGTCATACCTGATATTGGTTTGTTGATTTCCTCCAAGTAGGACAAGCTGAATTTGAGTTGTATACACAGCCCAATGGTTACAGAGCTGATGAGGGGAATTCGCTCACAGATTGAAGGGCTTATTACAGGCCTTCCTTCTCGAGAGATGGCAGCTATGTGTCTGGGTCTGGCACACAGGTGAGTTCTTAGAGCAGCCCTATTTCATCCTGTGTCTATCCCACTCTTGTTTGCACTGTGTTGTTCAAAGTATCTCAGTGTGTGACGCAGACTCCTTCTCCGTAAGTGAAGGCATGAAGCCTTGTATAAAAGAAGTGCTTTGCAGTTAGCGCACACCCTTTAGAAAAGGCTTCCTTTTCACCCAGAGTTGAAGTTAATAATTTTCCTTTGCATGTTAGGTACTTTAACGTTTTGTTTGAAATGTCTCTCTAGCAATTGAGTGGGTTGTTTAAAGCACCACTGAGAAACAAAGTGCAGACCACAATTTGCTGATGTATGCCAGAATAAATACGCGTATAATACATGATGTGAATGTTAAAGGCAGAGTTGTCTTGCCACCTTGCTATTGCTGCCTTCTAGGTTTAGTGGAACAGAAGCTGAATAAATCCAAAGGTGTTGGATCAGCATGGGTTTGAACAGTCATGTTCTGACATGAGAATGTTCTGTCCATGAGCCATCAGCAGGCTTGGTACAGTAAAGCAGTTCTCAAATTCCTCAAAAGCAGATGTGTGCTTGATTAGAAAATGAACATCAATATTGAAAAACAGCTTTGAAGATGTAAGTCCTTATTGACAACAAGTGTGTTTTAATGCAAATTTTAAACATAGGTTAAAGCTGGATGGTAATGTGCTTTCTCAGACAGTGTTAAGTGTTACCGGTTCCAGGAAGTTTCTTCTGTTGCTTTACATTATAATTGCTGATATTTGCTACGGGGTAGATAACAGTTTTGTATACAGCCCCCAGCTGCTGCAGAACTGGAAGTGCTGTTGACAAATACTTTTTGTGGGAAACCACGTAGAAAGGAACCATCAGCCAATTTCCTTCTACAGCACTCGTGGTCAGTCTGCTGCATGTGGAGCACAGAGCCTTAACTTTCCCTTTCACTCTGCTCATGGGGTATGTGTGTGTACATGTGTCAGAGCTGTTGTGGAACTTGCATCGGCGTGGCTTCTGGCCACAGCTGGAGCAGTCAGTGACAAAACTGAGCTGTAGGAATGAATATATGGACAGCTGTATTCTTGTAAAATAGAAGCTGGTGGGGCATGTTCTGCAGGGTGCTGATGCAGCTGTATTTCTGTCTCCTCAGCCTTTCCCGATACAAGCTGAAATTCAGCCCAGATAAAGTAGATACCATGATTATCCAGGCAATTTGTAAGTATATTCAGAGATTAATTATTAATGGATTCAGCTTAGGATAGCTGACTTACTTACACTGATTACAGAAAAGTATTGCTGTTGATTTCCTTTTATCCTGTTTCAGTGAATTGGGCACTGGTGTTTAGCTAGGTTTAAGTGTTTCCTTAGAAAGGCTTGCCACAATCAGGGGCATTTTTAGGATCATGAAGTAAACTGATGTCCACTTTGTCAGCACAGATATAATCTGAAATATAAGTTTAGTGGTTTGAGGACTCCCCAACATGCCTCCCTTTTAAGCAGTGTTGTGAGAATAGGTAGGACAGGATTTTCTGACCACTTTGGTATCTTATGTAGACAGAGAGGCAATTTAGAAGTGCATATTTATGTTAGGCTTATAAAATCTATTGCAGTGTGTAATGCTGCTTGCTTTCTTAATGGTAGTCTGAAATTGTGAGTGCAGCTGGGAAGCCCCATTGCTCACTTTACATTGGAGACAATCATTATAATTGGCATGCTTGCTGTGAAGGAGTGGTGAGGAATCCTGTTTAGAATATTAATTCCCAGACCATTGTCAGTGATGTGAGGGTGGTGGGCAACCTGTTCCAGTGTCTCAGAGAGGTTGTGGATGCCCCCTCTCTGGAGGTGTTTAAGGCCAGGATGGAGAAGGCAGGAAAAACCTGGTGGGGGATGCCCTGCCTATGGAAGGGGGTTGGAACTAGGTGATCTTCCTAGTTCCCTTCCAACCTTCCAACCTTCTATGAATCTATGAAACATAGTTAAGCTGAAATTAATGATTTAAATCAGTTCCTTCATCACTACCACTGAAACAACAGTTCGAAGTGTTGGTATTGCACTAATGAGAAATGTTTTGGCGCCAGGGTTCTGTAGCAATATATGCTCTGTAAATTTGTTTAATGGTAATATCCAGTAAATAGTCATCCTGGTGAATTTGTGTTAGGTAACTATAAAGGGCTTAATACAATCTTGCAAATCAAACAGTTGAATGCAAGATCAGTTTCTCAGCATTAAAATACTTGAGTCTTATTAGATAGCTAAATTTGAAAACAATCTGGTGGGTAGCACTTTGGCAGAGCGAGAGAAAGAATAACTGTCTCCTGCTCCCCTTCTGGGGAAATGTGCTTTACAGCTGTTAAAGGAGCACATCCAAGGCAGTTCCTGTGATGAAATTTTCAGGCCATGTTCATGAGAATTCTGGTATTTCTATAATATTTTGCCTGGGATTATGCAGTTTGTTTCATTGCATTCTTAATGGGATAAAACACTACAGTTTTTCTCTCAGCTTGTTGATTTTGATAATTTTCCATTAGATTACCGTTTTAGAAAAAAGTCCATTCTTCTTTCTCTTAGCACTTCTTGATGACTTGGACAAAGAACTGAATAACTACATCATGCGCTGTAGAGAATGGTATGGTTGGCACTTCCCTGAACTGGGCAAAATCATCACAGATAACCTAACATACTGTAGATGTGTGCGTAAAGTTGGTGAGTAATAAGGAGATATGAGCCTGGAGAATGTTGCATGTTCATGTGCAATGCATTAACAGCACTGATTTGTAAACCAGCCACTTACTACCCCATATGTATTCTTACCTTCAGCAGTGGTGTGAATAGGGCTGGCTGAATAGCAACCCTTGTTTGAATATGTGTTGATGCAATTTACCATTTTGAAGCTTAAGAAAATGAATACCATATAACTAGTCAATTCTTTATAGACCACCAGCATTATTTTGTACTCGCGACTAGTCAGCAGACCACTTGAGAAGTTACCTGCCAAGAACTGATGTAGAGAGAGTTGCTGCCCATTTGTGGCTATTCTTGGAGACCAGAGCTACTATAATTATTTGTACGAGCACAAAGAATGACCACTGAGATTTTCATGCTTACCTCACTTCTTAGGCATGTGTTTTGTATTGATGATTTTTATTATTTTCTTAGATTAATGAAGTTTGCAGTTCAGAGAGACTTGTAGTTTTAAAGGAGCTTTCGCCCTCTCCCTCCCCCCCAGTTGTAGGAAGAATTTGTGAGGTTTTGTTAGTGGTAAATGACTGCTCAGTTCCTGGAATTCTTTCTTTGTCATCTTGTGGCTGAAAATTTTATGGCAAGCAGCTAGTGAAAAAGTATGCAGTGTCACAGAATAAGGACTTCTGTTTTCAAATTAAATACTTCCAACCATTTGCAGCTAGTATAAACATAAAGCCAGAGCACTGACATACATTTTGTGAGTTTGGGATAGGATGGCAACAGACTTGACTCACTGTTATTTTGGCCTTTTATTGCCATCTGTTTATGTGCGTTTTTTTCTTTGCTAGTTCTCATCCCCAACACTAACATGTTCTCATCTGTCCCTCACAGGAGACAGAACCAATTTTGCCTCTGCTGATGTTTCTGACATCTTACCAGAGGAGATCGAAGGGGAAGTGAAGGCTGCTGCTGAGATTTCCATGGGGACAGAAGTATCAGAAGAGGACATAAACAACATAATCCATCTCTGTGACCAGGTGGGTATGTGTGGATGAATAGCAATAGGAACTCTAGTTTAGCCATATCAAAGTTTCTTGTGTTGAGGAGAGGCTTTTCCCAGGGTGTTGCTAACACACTTGCGATGGCAGTGATGATTCCTGTGTTGTTGCTCTCCTGATGTACAGACATGAGGGTGCACAGTCACTACCTCATCTGAGCCATCTCAGATTGCTGATAGAGTCTGCATTGTCTTCTGAAAGTGTCAGTCTTTCTATTTGAGTGGAATTTTGACATCACTATGCTTTTAAGTCCTTGAGATAATGGTACTGTGTAGCCTTATTTTAATGTGTCAGTTTTGAAGCTGAGCGAAAAACTTTGGGTCAAAAGCGGAGCAGATCTTGAGCTACCTCCAACTTTAGTGGTGCCAGTTAGATTCCTTTGTTACTTTAACAGGGAGTGGCAGAATTAGGAGTTCCTGTTCTTAGTCTAGACTGGGCTGCTTTTTTTATGTGCATTCTAATTGTGCATTTGTATGGAATGAGTAAAGAGCATTTATCCCACTTGAAGAGAATGGTGGCAAAGATTTATGTGAAAACTGAATGTTCCAGGGTTTTGTCCTAAAGAAAATGTCCTTACTAAGTATTTGTGTTCTGCTTCGCTGTCTTTGGCATGTTGTCAGCTCCTTTATCAGGAGCTTTGCTGAGAAAATAAGTTGCATAAGGGAATGAAATGAGCACTGGAGATCCAGGATACCTTGTGCTCTGGGAATATGCCCCATGCAAAGCTTTCTGTATTTCTGGCTTCTGATTGTTTGTGCATTTTGCATTTTCTACTTCTTTCACTGGAATTTTCAGCAGTTCCTCATTTCAAATACACTTAACTCTTGCTGTTTGGTGGTAAGTTAATACTGGCTTATGTAACCAAACTCTGTCTGTGCCAGGTGATTGAAATCTCTGAGTATCGGACACAGCTGTATGACTACTTGAAGAACAGAATGATGGCCATTGCTCCTAATCTCACCATCATGGTGGGTGAACTGGTTGGAGCAAGGCTCATTGCTCATGCAGGTGGGTTCCATCGAGATATGTAAATAAAGTTCAGATGACCTCACCAGAGAATTTCTCTGAGGAACTGGTCAGTTAAAAGCATTATGCAAGGACATCTTATGGTAAAGAGGAATATGATCGCTCTTAAGGAATCTGAAAACACCAGCATGAGCTTGGTAGTAGTCTGTGATGATGAAGTTCTTGGTTGGCCTGAATTCCTTTTGGAATATGAGGGCAACTTAAGTCACTACCTCTTCTGAGACACTTACTGAGTCTTCTCCTGATAGTCCAGTCACTTGAGGTGAAATGCTGATAAAATGGCAGTTACTATACTGCAGTTCTATGCTGACCTATTCTTGGTGTTAGGAGAAGGCATTACTCCAGTGGAACATATTTTATTGAGACAGCCTTCTTTTCTGTTGCTGGAATTGGACTAAGAGTCAGTTGAACCACTGAAGACTGAAATTACTTATCTGTCCCTCAGGAAGTGAACATGAAGCAGCTCCTATAGAAATACATGGTTCTGAGCTTCCTAGTTTTGATTAGTGTCAACAGTCTAGCCTCCTGCTACTCTCACTGGTCCTCTGACACATTACTATTGCCATGTTACCTCTTTCTAGGTTCCCTCTTGAATCTGGCAAAACATCCAGCTTCAACAGTTCAGTTACTGGGTGCTGAGAAGGCACTCTTCAGGGCACTGAAGACTAAGCGGGATACACCTAAATTTGGCCTTATCTATCATGCTTCCCTGGTGGGACAAACCAACACCAAAAACAAAGGAAAGGTGAGCTGCTGAATTCCTTACCAGCTTAGATTTTTTCCAGAGCTTGTTGGTGAGATGGTTTGAGCTTCTCAGTGAGGCTCCTTCTATGTCTTGCTTTACCACATTGCTTCAAGGTTAAGTGGAAAATACCACCGTCCCACAAACCTTTGGATGTTACTGATTCTAGTTTGAAAATGAGTAGTGTTGTCCATAGATGCGTTCCTGAATTGTGGAGAGAGCCATCCAGCCAGAATTACACCTCAAACTAACTTGATGGATAAGTTGGGATAGTGGATTATGTATGATTAACTTGCTGTCTCAGATGTCTTCCTCTGTTAAAAAAGGTGTTGTATTAACATTATTTCACTGTTAATGATATAGTAATTGTTTTTTTACTAAATACTGTTAGTAAATGGTTACTTTGTTACTTTTTTTTGTTAATACAGCTTCCAGATCAGAATGAATCGTCAGCTCATGTTAAGTCTTGGCATTTAATAATATTTTTGGCTTTTCCAGATTTCTCGAATGCTGGCAGCTAAGACTGCCTTGACTATTCGTTATGATGCTCTCGGAGAAGATACCAATGCTGAAATGGGAGCTGAGAACAGACTAAAAGTAGAGACAAGACTGAGGCGTTTGGAAGAGAGAGGGGTAAGTGTAGCAGAGGGATAAATGAAGCTGACATTGTTGTTCCATGATTTTCCTATGTTTTGCTTCCAGAGTCTCTTCCCTTCACTCAGCTGTGTGATCTGCTATCTCTTATTCTGTAGTTTCTCACAGCCTGGGCTTGGCATAGTCAGATTTGTGAGCTGGCTGTATTAGTTTGTTTATATGGTAGTTTGTCTGGTTAATTTTCCTCCTGGGTGTCACACCTGCTGCGTGCCATTGGGTGCAAATGGTGTACTAGGTTCAGGCTTCCAAACAAGGAGAGATGATATTAATGCTGTAGTGCTGGCATCTCTACAGCAAAAAAAAAAAAATCTGGAAAAAAACTGTGCACTCCTCAAATATTTCATGGAAGGTGATACTTGTATGGAAATGAGGAGACATGTTATTCACAAAGCACAAACTGATCATCTGAGAAGTACAAATTTAAACCAAATCCAGTTTGTGGCCTGTATTGTGATTTTAAATTTGGCTTTATGCATAGGGTGATACCTGCTCTGACATGCAGTTATCCTTGCAAAGAAAGAAAGTGTGCACAAATGAGAGCTGATCTTGGGAATTCAGAAGTTATATGTTGTATGCCATGTGTCTTGGTATGTTTGATCCAGTATGAGATGCCCTTTAGTTCAACGGGGCTCTTGAATAGCAATATCAGAAAGGCATCCGCCTTTCTTAACCCCATTTATACCTTCCTGTCACTATTCTGCTGCCAGGTGTGAGGCTCATCAAGTATGCAAGAGCCTGACCAATAATGTATATCTGGATTTCCATTTTTAATTTCTTTCAGAGGCTGTAGAACTTGTGTTCTGAATAGTTTTCATTATGAGCAATTTCAGGTTTATGCATATTTTTTTTTCTCACAGATGAGAAGAATAAGTGGCACTGGAAAAGCCTTGGCCAAGACAGACAAGTATCAAAACAAGAGGTGAATATTTTTTTCCTTTCAGCTTGACTGGGTATAAGTATGTTCATGTTTTTATTTCTGAGAAGACTTATATGGGTTGAGATGAATTAAGATCCAGAAAAAAACTTTCTGTATTCTTAAATGCTGATGATTGCTAATAGGAATTTCTGATTTTCCACATTTTACTGTTGCGGCAAAGCCACTGAACTAGGGAAACAGTCCTGATTTTCTAATAGTGAATTACTGACATGATCAGACAAGTAGTGTATTTAAATATTATCATCAGCCCCAAAAGTTTAATAGTATAGTGAATTAATATTTAGCAGCTTTTTTTAATGCATGTCCAAATAAATTAAATTTGAGAAAAATCAGACTTTAAATTTATTACTTTGACATGATAGCACTTCTAGAGACCTTCTTAGATGCATATTCTTCACTTGTTTCAAGCAAAGCTACATCTCCTTGTTTAGGTCTTGTATATAATTAGTATCTTAAGTAATAGAGACTCTACTCTGGACTGCTAGAGCAGTTTCTGGTGCCTGAAGTGACACACTAAATTGCAGATGGGACAGCTGAGCATCTGAGGATTGGAAGTGGTTGTTATTAGTCTAAGCTGTGACATCTGGGTATTTCCTTAATTTGGTCACAGGCTTCTTTCTTGCTTGGCCTGCTCATTTTGCTGAACTTTTGGTGTAGTGAGTGCAGATGCTCAGCAAAAACAGAGCTGGGTGCTAGTTCTGTGAGGGGAAAAAAGTAGCACTGATGCAGCTGCAGCAACCATCTGCAGTCCCCAAACATTTCTCAAGCCTAGATTTAAGTTTTTTGTTTCCATATGGTAGACATTTCATAGTGTAGTGATGGGTGTGACTTCTACTGCACCATTTGAAAGATGGTGTCAGTAAATGAAGCATCAGGGCAGGTAAGGAGGCAGTAGCTTAGGGAGGAGGTTGTTAAGGAGATTGCATACATGCTGGGTTTTGACCTCTTGAAATAAGGACTTGTGAATTCCTGCCAGGACATGTTTCTACTGTTAGACATGCTCTGAAAACGTGTCTAGTCTTGGCGGAGAGACTGGTGATAATTCCTGGCTGTTTAGCTTAGTCTGGCTGCCTAAAAGGGAAACTGACTCAGCCTCTGTCAAGCTGTCCTTCTAGCACAGAATTTGTAGTAGTGCTGTTTTATGGAGCCAGTTTGAAGGGCTAAGGTAGTGTTTTAAGGAGGTTGTTGTAGGGAGGTATGGATCCTTTATGAAATAGCTACATCAAAGTAATTCTTTGAGAAGTTAGTTTTTTAGTGGTGAAGCATGTCAATGTGCTTTCCAAAGCAGGTGTGTGTGTTACTTATTTCTGGCATGTTTATTTGCTAATTTTATATATGTATATTTATGTGGGGTTTTGGCAATGATAAAGAAGCCAGTGAGCACTACCTGGGCATAGCTGAAATCCTTCACTGTTTGCAAAAGCTTGTGTAATCAATTTCTGTAAAGCAGTGTGCAGTGATCAGACCTATAAGAAAGGTTTCTGATGCTTGGAGGATGAATTGACTGTACTGTCTGCTAGCTCCATCACATGCTTCCCAGTCTGGTCGCTAGTCTCTGTTCCTTCTGTAATCTGTGCAGAGGAGCTACTTCAAGTTCCTATTTTAGAGAAGTTTGGATGCTCATTATGTGTCTGGGGGGAGAATAGTTCAGGCTTACTGTTGGAGAACTCCATTCTCCTTCAGTAGAAATTCTGTTCTGAATGAGTAAGAAAAAAGTTGCTGCTTTGGTAATAGATGATTCAGATGCCCCTGAAAGGCCCAACTAAAGAATACTAGGTTTTCTTTCTCTGCAGCTTTTAGAAGACTTTGGAAGCAAACCAGGAAGAGATGGTTTCTGACACTGTTTTAGGTATTTGCACATCACATGAAGTTGTAATACAAGTGATATGGAATGTCTCCTGTAGTCATGATACTGATGAACCATTCAGGTATTGGAGAAAGGGCCTCGCTACCTTTAGATGCTTTGTTAGCTGGGCAAGATTGCTTTGCAAATGCTTTTGTGAGCTTGTGTTGGAAGATTATGTTGCACTGGAGAAACTTACCTGGAGGCTCTTTCTTTTGTTTTCTTCATTACAGCGAAATAAAAATATTTGACCCATCTGGTGACTCCACACTTCCTGCTGTTTCAAAGAAGCGCAAAATTCAGGAGGTGGAAGAACAAGACACAGAAGTTGCTGTGAAAGCAAAGAAGTTCAAAGCAGAGATGAAAGGTTAGTTTCTGCATCTGTGCTGCTGGCACATTGCTGTGAGCATTGTGTAGTGGAGCTTAACATATAGCCAGCCACATGGTTACTCTCTTTGGTTGTGATAGTGCATTAAAAAAAATGAAAACAAGGCCTGACACCAGACTATAGTGAGTTTACTTTAAATACTTCCTTTTAACCAGGTGTCAGCATTTAAGAACTTGGGTTTTTAGAAAAAATCTGTACTCATACTCTTGCGGGATTTCTTACTCACAGGGTCTCAGCATCTTGAAGACCAAAAATCTCTTTTCTGTAAAACATGAGCTTACTCATTTTTCTTTAAATAATTCTGTTTTATTCTGTATTGAAAATTTTCCTGGCATGTTCTGACATAGAAACATCCAAATTCAGAACGTGAGGTGAAATAGCACTTGAAAATTTCACTCTGAATTCACATAATAGACAAACAGTTGTTCTCTGGAGAGCTGAACCTGAACGGTGTCTGCAGTTGTTCTTTCCTTCTCTCATAAGTTAATGTGTGAGAAAAGGTTTTGGGCTGTGGCTTCAAAATAATCAGATTTTATAGTAAGCTTCATTTGAAGAAACATTCTCTCTTCTTCTCTGCAGTGTACATTTCAGCACCTCTAATTGGCTGGCCTCATACTTGCTATGATAGTAGAGGACCCGGTGTGTGTAACTTGGGAGGGGGGAAAAAAAAGGAAAAGAAAGATAACAAAATTGCTTCTTGGAGATCCTAAGCCACATCTAGGCATGGGCTGTTCTCAGGTTCTGTCAACTACTTGTGCTTCGACTGTTGAGGGCAGTCAGAGTCTTCCCCTTCTTCTTTTCTTGGCTGCTGTGTTCTGCAATATCAGCGTGTGGTTACACTGGTTCTGTACCTCTTCATGTTCATCTGACACTAAGGTGTGATCTTTTCGCATGCCACTTGTTTCATGGTATCTGCTGCATTGATGGAGCAACTTGTAGTAGCCTAAACTTAGCTGAGAGTTAAGGTTACACTGGAGGGAGAATCCCGTGTGCAGTAGAGCTGAGATTTGTGCCCCTACTTGTTTTCTTGTACTTATCATAATGAGACATGGGCACAAGTACTTTGGTGGGTTGAACTTTGCCCGTTTTCTTTTTCAGGAATGTGGGTGTTCTCACAGCTTTTGATAATCTTTTAAACTAACTTCCCTTAGTGTAGTCTCAGAATTGTTCCCTTGGGCTCCTCTTGTGTTATCAAAGCACGTGCTGACATCTTGCAGATGTGAGGCTCTTGCAGATGAAATATTATGTTAATTTTCACCTAGTCTCTTAAGAGTATGAGGAGGTTATTTTATGTTCATAAAGATATTATTCAGTGATGCATGCTTTTATGCACAAACCCTACCTTTGTTTGCTTCCTTTGCTTTATTGTGCATTGATAACTCCTGATTTAGTGACAGGATTCTTGTAGACTTCCATAATCTGTGCTGGCTGTTTTAACCTGAGGTATGGAAGTAAGACATCTTGCTTTTCTGTCTGAAAAGTTAGGGCACCCTTCAGATGTGTCATTTATAGCTCCTGCTTTTTCACAATTCTTATTATCAGCGGGGTCATTTGGCTGCTTGGGTATTAGAACTATGCCCATTGCTTCTGACTATTAGAAGTGTCTTCTGATAGCTTATTTATCTTGTATCATCTGTATGCAGAACTAATCTCTCCGGACTGTCCTCTTCTCCCCTTTAAAATAGAATGCCCCTATGCTTGCAAAGTATTCTGTTTGACCACCCAGGGAAGTACATGTTTTTCCCTGACACAGGCTAGACAGAGCATGACCTTGCTCTTTTCCATTATGGTTGTGAAGAATCCACAGTGTGATAGAGAGGTGGTAGTGGTTCTGAGAAGTTTGAGTAAGCTCATTAAGTTACATAATACACAGAGTGAAGCATAGAAGGTTCTAGCATTAAGATAAACATTGCATGACTACATGAGTATGCGTGAACCTTTAATTTCTGCTGCTGTAAGTTCTATTCCTTTTGATTCACTGCTCTGCTAAGCTTTTCCCTGATCAAGAGATCACACATCTAGATGTGTTGTGAAACAAGTCTGCCTCCTCCTTCCCCATGCTGTTTGTAAATGGAGGGAGTGGAAAGGCAGTTCTGGAAAAAAAGGAATTCTTCAGACAAGTGAATTTTGATCTGTCTTGTAATACAGTGGGAAGGCAGGGGATAGGAATAAGCCAGGAAACTGCCAATGAGGAGTGATTTGTCAAACTGTTGCTTTAGTATTTATTGTAAGGGAGGATAGTATTTTGGATTGTGCTGGCCTGAAATGTGGGTGTCATTGCAAGATGTGGTATATGGCATTTTCTGCTTGGGGTGCATTTATGACAGAGCTTCACTGATCCATAGCTTCAAACTCCTTTCACCTTTTGCACCTAAAAGAAACCAGGTAAAGGATACTGCGTGAAACGAGTTATAATCTACTTAAGGAGCTGTTTATTAAAAAATGCTTTAATGGTGGGGAAAGATGGGCAGGTATTTTTCAAAGACTGCAGTCTTTGAAACCTCGTGTGGCTAGACAGAATGCTTACCACAGCAGAGCTAGCCAATACCCCCAGTGAAGCATTCAGTGCGCATTTGGGCATCGGGGTGTAATGGCAGGGAGTCACTTGGAAAGGTCTCCCTTGAAAAGGGAATGTCATCTTAAAGGAGTGAACCCAGCAGGACACAAAACCTTAACGGACAGCAGCATCACAATATGGTGCCTGTTGGTAGGCACCGAGATTTGATTCTGTGTATGCAGAGAGAGGAGCACAGGGAAGAGATACTTCAGGCTGGTGTGTAAAGGCTTAGAGCAGACTGGTGGAAACTGGGTGAGTGGAACTACTGCTGTTGATCTCCAGCACTGCGCAGGGCTAACAATCAAATTGCTCTTCTGGGTGCTGCTTTTTGTTCCTTGGTGCCTGACGGTAAGAGCTTTTGGCTTTTGTGTCAGCTGCTGTGTCCCACAAAGGGCTTGAGTGACTTTTAAAGTATTGCACCTTGAGGGAAAAGACCAGGACCCCTGGAGCCTTTATCCTCATTCTGCCCAGGTACAAATATGTGAAATCTTATGTTGCGCTTTGCTAGAATGCAGTGACTGAAACCTTCAGTAAGGCTCTTGCTGTGAGCTGTGGGAAGTGACAGTGCCTGTAAGTGCACAGTGTCATCTGTGGCTGTAGATTGTGACAGGTTCCACTGCCTGGTGTGTCATGTAATAACAAGAAGTTGTTTTTCTAAGGTTATCATTCAACATTCTGCTTGAAAATGCAGAGTTTAACAATCTTGTTGAGTGAAAATGTGTTGCATAGCAAAATGGGATGTGTGCGCTCCTGTTGTACTGTATGGCTTTAATGCAATTTATACTTATTTTTCAGCTGCTTTTTATTTCCCCATGTCATACATTTACACGTGTTTTGAATTCCTTATGCTTACACACTGTTCACTGTGAATATTGTGTATGACAGAATCCGCTTACAATTATATTTGCCAGTTCCTTTATCTGGAATCCTTTTCTGTTTTGCTTCTGGCATTTTTTAATGTCAGAAAACTGCATGTGTTCTCTGGCTGTATTTTCCTGTAGACATGTCTAGAAATTTTTTACCCTGAAGCCAGTTTTTTTATCTGGAGCTTATGTTAGAGGCAAAGATTTTCACTCTCATAATCCTTCTGCTGCCTTGAGGAACTGAACTTGTGACAAAGTACAATAGAGATGTACACCCAGAGTGTGTGTTTTGAGGTTTTAATTGGACTGGTTTTATTTCTGGTCTTTTTGTAAGTGGTGAATGTGCTTCAAAATTAAATCGGCTCTTTTTTGGGGGGAGTACTGGGAGAAAATAACTTCTTGAGTCATGCCTTTAGTAGCAACTGCACACACCACAGCATCTCAGTTTTGTAGCTACTGAGGGGCAGCAAGTGATGCATACTGAGAAACTTGGTGTTTGGCACTGACTCTGTTCTGCAAATATATTGAGCTTGGGTGTACTCCAGTAACAGCCTGGTTACCACATAGGTGGTCAGCTTGGTAATGATTTCTGCTTCACTTCTTTATAGAGATTACTGAGTTGATGGTATTCTAGAAAATGAGTCGAAGCACTTAAGAAAGCTGGTCATCTGCTCTGTGTCAACGTAGGAGAAATAGTTGTGATGGAGCTGCTGCTGGCTGAACATGTTCCTGGTGTGGATTTTGGAATCCTGCTGTTGCCTTTGTGGTGCTGGTGAAAATACTTGCATACTGTGGATACTCTGTTTTTCAGAAAGTACTTGAAGGTAGTTCAGCAGACAAAATATAAGAGCTTGTCTAAAACTTCAAGAGTAGTGTAAAATAGTGGCGTTTGTAATAGGTGTCTGAGCATTGACACTTGTGTTTTAGGTAGTTGTACATTTTGATTAAAGGAGAGAGTAGTCATGCAGGTAAGAGGAAGGTGAATGGATGTAGAGAGATATGAAGAAAGATCAGTTTGCTATTTGGCATGTTGCATTTATGCTGTCATTATTGCATTTGCTCTTATCTTGTGGAAAGCTTTTCCTTTGCCTTTTACACTCTTAACTCAACCTGCCTTTTGTTTTTCTTCCTTCTGTGATACAGAAGAGACAACTGTAGAAGATGCAGAACCTGTTAAAAAGAAGAAAAAGAAGAAGGACAAGGAAAAGCAAGCTGAAGAGGAAGACGCAAGCCCCACAATTGAGGTGAGGCAGAATTATACAGCTACTTGTTCCTTTGTGGGAATGGATTCTCTCTGAACCATGGAATAAGGGGCAAAAACTATACCTGTACAACCCAGGGTATGCATGGAGAATTTTGCTTTAGTAACCTTTGGTCTTCTCTATCTGTGCTTTCTAGTGGGGAGTGTGTCCCTTGGTGCCAAACCACAGGCATCTCTCTAGTGTTTAGGGCTTGTATGGAGCAAAAGCTGTTGCTGCTGAATTGATGAGGTGTCATCTGGTGTCTCCAAGCAGCAGTAGAGTGGATGATACTAAATCTATCTTGCTCAGTTTTGAAGTCCCATTCATGACATGAGATTTCATTTTCTATCCTCTGCTTAGGGCAGCTACATTGCCTGAAGCAGCCTGACTGCTGCAGTGCTGAGCTGCTAGCAGCATGGCAGACAGCTCAGCTTCCCTTTTCCTCTGTCCCCACCTTGCTGTGCATATCCCTTACATGAATGGCAGAGGAAGGGGACAACATCTCTAAGGTTGTGTTTTTGCCAAGTGTGGCAGCTGCTGTGATGCTTTGTGTGTGAGCTTTGTTGCTTAGCTACAGGTGTTGCTTTGCTTCTCCATGATGGTTTGTTCATAGCAACATTTGTTTGTTTGCAGAATACAGAGAAAAAGAAAAAAAAGAAGAAAATGAAAGATGAGGATGAAGACTGATGAGGAGCAGAGGGAAGTGTTGCCTTTTGGACAGCTGGTTCAGAGTGGAATTTTTTGATGTAATTTTTTTAGTCTCTTGATGAAAACTGACTTCCCTGTGTTGCAAGAGGGCGAAGAGATGAATTTGATAACATTATTGTGCCCTGCAACAAGATACCCCAGTATCTCTGCTATTTGGGAGGATTGCTGGCTTTTTGCAATTTCTTTTGTTGAAGAGCCTGCAGTAGATCATGTTCTCATATGTACCCTCCACTGATAAGGAATAAAAACGTTTTTATGGAGACCTTATGTTTCTGTCTTTTAACTCTTTAGCTGGTTTTCTAACTATTACCAGGACTGTTTTTAAGATTTAATATTTCAAATGAGTGATTGGCAAAAAATTGTGAATATTCTGCTTCAGTTTATTCTCTGAAGAATTCAAAGGTTGTAACATTCTTAGGTTCTTCATACAAATATCTCTGCATAATATCAGGGTTGCACTGCAGCTGAGCTGTATTAAGTCTGTGCTATTCTCCTGAGAAAGCTTTTTTTTTTTAAATCATCTTTAAGACATTTTGGTTTTATTGCACCGACTGACAAGATTCAGATGCATATTTCGAACTAACATGAGTTAGCTTCCAAATTGCTTCTGTGGTGCTTGTGGCAACTTTCTTCACTTGGTCCAGGCCCAGGTCAAATTCCTCCTCGAGTTATAGATGATGAAACTTAAAGGATGAGTGTGTTTTATTAGAAGCAGAAACTTAGCATTTGCCAATTCTGACATTCTCTGTAGGGGATACAGATACACTGAAGTAGCATCATATGATCAGGACATTAATAATCTTGAAGCTTTGCGTCAAAAAAGGAAACAATTTTTATGTGACTATGCTTATCACTCAATTAATAAGAAACTGTATTTTTTCCTAGGTGTAGTGATAGTGTTCCTAATCAAAATGGCAGTGTCTTAGATAACATTTGGTAACTGCAGACAGTGCTTCCCTGTAAAATGCAGCTTATTGACCAGTTCTTGGGATTAACTGTCAGTGTGAGTGGATATACTGAATCCCTAACAAAATTGGTATTGTGTTTATTAGTACAGTTCTACCCATATCAAGAATATGAATTGTGGGTTCTTTTTCCTTGGGGAAGTTGAAGTTAGTTCAACTTCTATAATTGAGGCTGGTCAAGTTGAATCCCGAAACAGCATCTTGGGACTGAGCTATTGTATTGCGGCCATCTCTTGTCCTCAGTGTCATGTCTGGATCCTTCTCTTGTACCTTCTGCAGTCACTGATGTTTTACTGTGCAGAAGCTCAGGATTGCCTGGGAGTACTGAAACCTTCCCAGTTAATTTGTGCCAGACAAATACAAGGAGTTTAAGCTGAAACGTCTGAGTGAGCAGCAAAGGTATTAAAAATTATTCCTAGTGAGATGGGAGCCATGGCCATTAATGCCTTTAGTTCTTTGCTATATATGCATTTTGAAACAAATCCTTACAGACTTTATTTGGTTTCCTCTGAACTGTTAGTATAGTTGCTTCCTCAAAAGTATCAGATGAATTATGTATGTGCTTCTCAGAAACTGTCCTGTATGGTTTACGCTAATCAGAAAATCTGTATGAATATCAGCTGTTTGAGAAGTTTAATCACTGGGATCAAAATGAAGTTATTTTTGCACAGCCACTTTTAGTTATTCCTTTGATAACAAGGGAACAAGATTAACCCCGTTTCTTACCCAGCACACTTTGGTGGTATCCAGCACAGGGCAGCTGTTGGAGCTTAGTCATGAAGCTGCATGTCTTGGCCTCTCCTCCTGCTCCAGTGCTGGAAGCATTGATTTCAATCAAATTAACAATAGAGTGCCTACTTTATACTGAAATGCTGTAGGTCTTTTGGTTTTGCTGAATGAAACTCATTTGAGTTTTGAAACTCGGGCACTGAGATCTCAATGTGTGTGACAGAAATACAGGGTGGAAAAAAGGAAGAAAGTTTTTAGCTTTTCAATCCTGCAAACACCATGCAGTTGTCTGCCACCACCTCTTTTAAGCAGGTAAGCACATCAGCAGTCTTGGTTTTTGTTTGACCTGTTAAATTCCTCATCTTCAAAACAATAAGCTGCATATCCCAAAGGGCTGCTGCTGATTGATAAGTGGATTTGACTTGAGTGCTAAATATGATCAAGTGAAAATACAAAGTGGTGATAGACTGTCATGGTAAGCCAGGGTCACTGCATTTCAAGTTGCTTATCAACTCAAGTAGATAAGACCAGTTTGCTCATGGTGTTTTCCACTAACAAAGCTCTGGGCATTCGTGTGCTATCTTGCACGTTAAAATAATGTTCAAACCTACAGATATAGTTGGGGGAAAGTACAAGAAGGTGGCTCTTACTCAAAAAATAGGACTTGAACTGAGACTTAACACTTGTTCTTTCTGTCATAGGAATTTAAGTCCTGAGCTTGTACAGCTACTGTTGTAATAATCCTGCAACAGGGCATGTATAAGTCACTGATCTTCGTGAGTGTATCTTTTGATCCAGAAGTGTATCTTTTGTCTAATGGTGATGCAAAAGCTGATAAACCCCCAAACTCATACAATCGTTGGAGCATTTTGCCGTTATGGGTTACTCCAAACTAAAGGCAACAGTGAAGTACAGCTAAGTCTAGAATAGCATGAATGAAGGTATTTCAAAGGGATGGCTTACAGTTTGAAAGTATCTCACACAGCTTCCATGGACCCTTAAGCCTTTTGCCAGGACATGTCATCCTGGGATATAACGTGTAATGTGCTCATTCTGCTTTTGAAAATTTAGTCCAGTGTTGATTGAAAGCTGGAGGGGGCAGCCTTCCTTCACAGCCCAAGTTAACTCTGACCTGTTTCTGCACATGGTAAATCCCGAGAGTTGGCTCCCTGCTGCCTGTGCCACATCCTTGTGCCTTTGTGTCCCTACAGTGATACTTCACTTTCTCTGGAAAAAGTAACTTCTAACTTAGGAGTGATAGACAGGAAGCTACTGCTTCCCTAGGGAGAAGCACATTATCTTTTGGAGTGGCTTGACACTTTGAATAGAAATCTTGTTTTCTTCATCTCTGGGCTTGAGCCCTGGGCTCCTCCAGCTGCGGGGTGTGACATGCAGTTCTCAGCATCAACCACTTTGGCCCCATGGAGTTGGTGATGCCCTGAGATGGAAACTACCTCCTTGGGCTAGCACAGAGTATTGCTCTGTTTGCATTTACATTTGTATGTGCTTAATTATTAGCTCTTGTTAGCAATTGAGGAGTTCTGCAGAGAAAACCTATTCTCTATTGGTCCTACAAGCTTGTCCCTCAGAGCTCTGTCTCCTTTGCCTGATTTCTCAAGCAAAAGATTATTCATCTTATAGCAGCAAGCATTTCTATGTTCCATAACTCCATGTTTTCAGCAGTAATAATCTATGGCAGGAAGATTTTTCCGTTGCTCCATTTCTCATCCCAGTTAATGCAAACAGCAATTTTATCTCTACAGACCTCGAGCAAAATACAGCAAAGAGCTGACAGTGATGCACTGGTGTGAAATTTAACCTGAAGAGAAAAGGCAGGATAGGCTGTAACGCTGAGACAGAAGTGGAGAGAGTTGGGCCACTGGCTGGGAAGCCAAGAAGGATTCCATATCCAAGGGAAATGAGGTAGAAAAACTCCTGTTGTTTGGAATGCAGCCTGTTGGGTAAGCCACCTTTAATCTCTTGTCTTCATATTCCATATCTTAAATACTGAGATAATGCTTCCCAAATCCCATAAGTGTACCAGGCTCTCATTATCGCATTATTTATGAAGCACTGTAAGAGCTCTAAATCGGATGTGATGTAGAAGAGCTGTGAAGAGGAGGAAGGAAACCTGTTTGACAGTACAATGGCTGTGAGCAAGGTTGTCCAAGTCCACAATGAAATCTCTCTTGATAAAGCTGCAGCCAGTCTCAGGGCAGCCATGTTAAATTCTTCCTTGAGAGGAATGGAAACCCGCTCTGCCAAGTCACAAATCACTGTGGTGATGGTGGCCAAAAAGAGGTTTGCTTTTGTGGCAGTGTAGGAGCATTTTAAAATGATCTTTCTGAACGTGTGGCACTGGGTAGGTGAGGGACAGCAGTAAAACCTGAGCTGAGGCTTCATTGCTGCTCTCTGCTGCTGAGTCAGCAGTGCCATGAAAAATGGAAGCTACCGTGGATGAGAGATGGACTGTTATTTGTACAACTGTGAATGTAACGCCACAACACTGGAGATAAAGATAATGCAAGATAATTGCCAATTACTAAATCAGTGCATTGCAACATGCTGAAGCAATAATAGGCATTCTTGTGGCTTCCTCCCTGTGGCCAGATACCTTGTCCTGCCATTCCCAGGTGGGTGCAGGCCAAAAACCTTACCTGCCCTTTAGTACTGTTCTTCATTTTTCTGCTCAGTTGATGACAGGTAATGGGAGGTGACAAACAGGATGAGGAACACCAACAGGTCTCCTGTGCCTGATCCAGCCATGTCATCTGCAGCAGGAGGGGGCTGTGTTGAAGCTCTGCATGAAGGTATCCTGTGTGACCCCACTGCAGGTGCTCCTTGTGCTCCTCAAATCCAAGTAAGGGTTCTGAAACAGGATTGTTACAGGGCTTAAACTACAGGTGGTGTACCCCAGGAGGCAATTTCAGCTCAGGGGTTGGTCCAGGCAGCTCTTGTTTCCTGTTGCTATATGACAGCATGTCCAAATAGTGAAACCCATCCATTTTCAACCCCAGGGGTGATAGTACCTTTAGGCTAAAGTGTTAACTTAATAAAATAACCAAAGATGCAGAAACCAACCCCAGCATGTTCTGTCAGGGGCAGATAGAGTGTAAAAATAGAAATCCAAGTTCCAGGATCTGCACTGTAGCATCTTTCAAAAATGTCATCAACAACAAACCAAAAAAAGGTCTTGTCTAGACACTCATTTCCTAACGTCAAATGCCAGGAGTTATTGCTCCTGTACCTTTCTGGAGACTTTCTGGCTGGGGAATGTTCTCTTTCCAGAGGAAATCCTTTTAACTTTCAGCAGTTCAAGACTCTAATTGAGTGAAATAATAGCTTGGCACTCCCCCAAGCAACATGATTTTTATCTTTTTTGTTGTCTGCAAAAGTCTGTCTTGTTCCAATCCCATGAGTCACAGAGGGAATATGGATGTTGGACTGCCCTAGTATCCAGGGATGGGTTTCTGATGAGAATGGGCAAGAATTCCTCTGAGGTGTCCGTGGGGTCTGAGGCATCCTGCACAGCACTGCCTCAGTACTGCCTGCCCCTCTCTTGCTTCCCCAGCACTGATGTTATCTTGTCACTGATGTGTGTATTTCTAGGCATCTTTGTTCTCATTAAGTTATTCAAAGGGGTATTTTTGTTGGCTACTGCTCTAGTTTCTCCAGGTGACTCATCTTACAATAATTACAGATTCATGCTTTGTCTTTGCCAAATGCTAACTATTCATCAGCTTCAACAAGTATGTTTTGATGTTTTCACTGGAGATTTGGATTTATTTAGCCCAGAAATAAGGCTGATAGAGTAAATACTGGAGCTTTGAACCTCTCAGGGTTTTGTTCCTGTATGGTGGATTAAACAAACTGAGGTGTGTCTTTCTCTTCCTTGTCCTGGAAAAAAGGCTTCAGGGTGCAAAGTGCAGCACTCCTGACTGCAGCTGTTAAGTTCCCTGCCTTCCTTGTGTCCTTGGAGATGTGCAACCACCAGCATGTGGCTCTGGCACAGGAGAGGACCTTCTGGCTGGGCCTTGCTGCTCCCCCACTTGAGGTCTGAGTGAGTGGCAGTGACTGTGGCTCATCCATGTAGGGACGAGGCACTGATTTTACTTGAGATGCATGAAGCAAACAAAATACAGTTTTAAACCAAGCAGTTGAATACAATCAGGACTGCGCCTGTCCTGACCCCACAGCTTCTCCCTGTGCTCTCAGCAGGGCCCCCAGGGGGCTGCAGGTGCTGGTTTTAACATTTAGACTGTGAAGAACCTGAACAACACCCTGTGTGCTGCTGTTTCCCACTTCCATGTGGAAATTCCAGCTGCTCCTTGGCTCCCCGCCTCACCCTGCTCTTGCTGTCAATCTGGTGACTCCATCCTGTCCCTCTGTGGTGTCCTGGGGCAATGAGGAAAGGACCAGAAGCAGGTGGAGATAAGCAAAGCAGGAAGTGATACTGCATAAAATACCCTCAGAATGGGGATGCATAAGGATGGGCAGGACTGGCTTTAAATTAAAACTAAATCAGTATTTCCCCTGACTTCTAGCCTTGCTTGAAGCACCTTCACCTGCTGCTGCTCTCACTGGAGCAGTGTTTAATCAAGCTTCTGCTAATTGTGCCACCAGATCCTTCAATGTTGCTACCATGAAATACCCACCAAGCTGTCAGGTCATTCCAGCCTGAAAAGTGCCAGATCTCATAATTTGTTTCCTGGGAAGTTTTGTCACAGAATGGAGCAGCCCCTGGTGCTGGTGGTCTCACATCAGTGTCCTGGCTGCTTCTTCAGGACAGTTTTCAGGTGAGGTGGGCTAGAAGAGCTCAAGTGTGGGTGAGTTGTCCTACCTCATGCCAAGACCCCTGTTTTTCCATGCCAGGGGAGGTGCAGAATACCACGTGGGAGCAGGGCGAGGGGGCTTTCCAAGGCAGGACGTGATGCTGTTTGACTTGTGTAGTTCATGTTTGTCTGTGTTTCTGTCTTGCTGTGCCCTTTTGCTGACAAGGAGCTCTTGGTCTTCTGTGCCAAAGCTGCTTCCCTTGGGGCAAATTTTCCCTTCTCCTTTTACCATCTTTACAGCATGTTTTCCTTCCTGCATCTGCAAGCCTGCCTCCAACAAAGCCATTGCAGACAATCTTATCTTGCAGCACAGCCCATCCCACTCCTTTCACTGCAGTATCTCATCTGCTCAAACTCTTGGCTGGAGCAAGGTCCCCACTGGGTAGCCACACACATCCCAAAAACCAATGGCTTTGGCTCCTGGCAGAGACACAGACAGGGCCACATCCCAGCAGAGAGGGCAGCATAGAGGGAGGGAGGTGTGGGAGCTGAGCTGTAAAAAGGCACTGGAGAGAGGTTTGCGCTGTGTTTGCCATTTCTGGAGAAGAATGCTATTAATTAAATGGGTTGGAGAGATGACTGAGTGTATCTGCTCCCTCCCCTGCCTTGGCTTATTCCCTTGATTTGAAGGGCCTTTTATCTTCTTTATTTTTTCATGAGTTTGTGGTTTTTGTATTTTGGAGATCAAAATGGTTCTGCTGTGGAGCATCTGTGGGAAAAGGCCTCACACCTATTTTGGGAGAAGTGGTTTTCAAACCCTGCAGGGGAAGACAGATGGAGAAACTTTCAGAGCAGATACAAATAGCATCAAAAAGAAGTAAGGAAAATGAGCCATTCCTTTTGCCCAGCCTCACCCTGTGAACTGGGAAATATTTCATCTTGTGCAGAAAGTATAAAGCCATTTGCTGTGTGACAGGGGCCATCGCCAAGTCTCATGATATTGGCTTTGTTCACATTGCTGAGGCAGGAAGGTGAATTTGGTGGAGGTGCCAGTGAAAGTTTCCATTCTCCAAAGGTTTGTAAAAGTTTTGTGTCTCCTGAACAAGAAATCCAGAAGTGCAGCCTTTCGGATGAGTCCAACTCTTGTTATCATCAGAACTTCCTATTTACTTTTCAAGGCACCAAAGGGGATTGCCAAGACTGTGTTGATAGGTAAATGCTGGAGGTGACTTGTTCTGTAGTGGAGGTTTCAGCCTGGTTCAGTAATCAGCCATCTGTTTTATCAGACTGGTTGGAATTTGGAGAGAAAAAGTAGACAGTGTACTTCATGTTACCAATGGAAGGGCCAGAGGAACTGCTACAGCAAACCACTTCTGTCAAATGCTGAACTTAAAGCACAGAGCAGGACCACAAAGACTCCTTTTTTACTAAGTACCACCTGCTGTGACTGGCTTGGATTTGTTTTTACTTTTCTGCTGCATCCAGTCCTTTCTAACTGGGGTCTCCTGAAGTCTCCTGCCCATTTTCAGCCACAGGAGGTGAGAGCAGACACATCTCCTCACCAGGGGAAGCTACACTTTCACGGGGATTTGTACAAGGCTTCCCTGGACATTAAACCTGATGGGCACAGGATTACTGAGGAGGTAGATCCTCCAGCACCTTTCGTGGACTTGTGTTGTGTCGTGTCCTGAATGCAGGCACCACGGACAGGGAAACCTATAACAGTAAGAGCACAGTCCCAGTGTACCTGTGCAACCCATAAGTACAATCTAGGGCACAGTTTAAAAGTAGCTCCAGGCATTAAAGGAAAATTTGAGTGTTATGTGTCCTACACCATGTGATTAACAACAAAAAAGACAGGGTTTATGATTAACAACAAAAAAGACAGGGTTTATGATCAGCAGCTTTCTGGGGTTTGGCTGGCTCCTGCTATGGGTATTTTTGTTGTTTATTTTCTTCTATTTTAGCATAAAGCTAGAAGCATGGTGATAAAAGTTGAAACATTGATTAATCATGTGAGTTTATGGGCTGTCAGAAGCATCAGCCAGCATGAAGTTTGCAATAAATCACTGGAGCTTGCAACCCTGATACTGACAGTTGAACAACTCCCAATTGTCGAGGTCAAAGCTACAATAAAGAGCTCAGAGTGCATTTTTAACCTGAAAGAAACCATCTGAACACAGAGTAAGAGAATCTGTGCTTATTATGTTTCTCAGATTTCTCAATCAAATATGCTCAATGTGCAATTTAAACATCTGGGTTTTCCTTGGCTGTCAGCTGCTACTCCTCCCCTCCTGAAATCCTGACCTTTAGAAATTGCTGAAATGTGCTGTTTTGCCCACCCATATTGTGCTTTGTGACTGCAAAAGATGCAAGTTTTCCTTAATTCTTTTTTTATGCCCATCTCTTGTTTCTGGTCTCTGCTGTCAGAAAGTTTAGGAAATGCTGCCCTGCTGGGGCATGTCACTCAAACCAGCATTTGCCTGCCACCACCTTCCCCTAAACTAATGAAGTTGGGTAAAGAGTGGTCGCAGAGAGTGGATGAGATCTTGCCCATCATCTTTGAAATGCAGAGCTACCCTGAACTAAAACCTATGTGGTTTGGTGTGCTGAGGGGATGGCTTGAAGAAGAGGGAGGAAAAGAGGCTGATGGTGCATCAGCCACCAGTGGTCTGTGCTAGGGAAGGGTTTTGGGCTGACTTTATGTGTGTTTTGGGCTATGATGGTTAACTAATGCAAAAATTAGTGTCCTTACTGTCAAAATGAGTGCTCTGGTGTCAGATTTGACACAGCTCCAGTGTTGCGTCACATAGACACACTTTAGAAATGCCTTTCAGCTCAGCCATGTGAATTATCATGAGGTGATGCCTACAGGAGACAGAAGTGCACTTGGCAGTGTCATCTTCTGACAACTGTTTCTCTAAGGTGGATAAAGAAGTCCAGGTGCTCTCTAAGGTATTTCTGGCTGTGCCATTTACCCAGAGAAGGCAGCTTTGCTTGTCTTTCAAAGGCCACTCGGAGAAAGTGATGCTATGCCTTATGCAAATGAGGATTTTTCTCCCATTAATGTGGTTTTGAAGGCAACTAAACTAAAGAGATACGACGATTGGTGTAAGAAGGGGCTGACCTCCACGATCAATATGATCTGCCAGAATCCGTTTATTGAGAGCATGAGACAAGCTTATATACAGTGATGGCTACTTATCAATGCTACTAACATACTGATTGGTTACAGGTTACATTCTTGCATTAATGTCAGACCCTCCTCTTAGAGTTCTTCTGCCAACACACAAGGCCGTTGTTTACCTTGTCCATTCTTGACTCCTACTTAGTTCCCATCGCATAGAGGACTCTTTCCCAAAACAATGGATTCACAAACAAGCTCCAAGGCCTCAGGTGGCTTGATAGGATTTTTCTCAGGCCCTGAGCTGAGCAGCTGTTAACCCTTTATGGCCTGTGCCCATACTGCAACACTAAACAAAGAACTCTGTATCCCTGCTAGGAATACTTCACTTACAGTGAGCCTTGTTGCCCTGACATGGTAAGGCAATCCCCAGTGTGCCTGCAGGATGTGTACCACAGTCCCTACAAAGAGAGCACCAGAGACCCTTTCCCAGCCTAGGCCATCCCCACATGGAGGGGACGTGCTTCCTACCTGCCCACACACTGGAGGAGACTGTCTGGGTCTGCGCCTACCCATCGCACAGACTGCACGTCTTGGTCTTTCTCATTTACATGGAGATGAGTCACGTCGAGGCTCAGATGTTGTAACTCTGATGGTGTAATCCTGCTGTGTCTTTGGTAACTCTGAGTCTTCTCAGACAAGACAGGAAAGAGTTCAATGTTTGATGTGAAAAGCAGAAATGTCTATAATGGTGAGCATTAAAGTCCAGATGAATATATGTGTCATAAAGAAGCAACAGAAGTGGGTGGTGCAGAGGGGATCTTCTTTTTTTGATCTGTCATTGCAGTGCACTTCCAACTGTGAATTTGTTGATAAATATTTAATGTTCATTACCCAGTTTCACTCTGACATGAAATCTCCTGGGACAAATGGTCCTAAGACACAAACTCCCACCCATTTCTTAAAGTTAAACTACTCCTGATCACTGTACTTATTTTAATCTTTCTATACTTCAGCGATCTTGTTGAGATGATTCAGAGACCCTGGGTTTGCATGGGCTGGTGGTCCAGCAGGGCTGGGATGTCACATTTAAGCAACCCATGGAAGTCTCCAGGGATGAGCTATTAGTTAGAGCCTGCAGGGGAAGGGACTCTTACGATTCGTAGCAAACATCATGAGTCAGCACTGGGGACATCCCACCCCAGCCCCAACCCATCATAGTCATCTTATAGGAGGAGTGTGTGTCTGTCTGTAAGCAAACTGCCAAGCCCTGGTTCAGACCCATGCCTATGAATCAGGGTAATTCTTATCCTGAGGCAGCTCACTTTGGCCTCTTTCTATTCAATCACCAAAATCCCTGCTAAAGCTAAACATCACTTTTCTTGCACTGCTCCTGAAAATACAACATGCTTATCCTCGTTTGTTTTGTTTGCATCACATCCTGCTTTCACTAAGTTTCAGTTAAAGCATTACAAACAAAAGCATATTTGGCAGGGATTTCACTTCTGTCTTCTCCCTTTCCTTCATTTCTCACTGTCCACAGTCACCCTGTCACACTAAGGGAACAAAAGGGTTTGGCCTGAATATTTGTGAAAGTCCCTGTGCTACAACAAACCCGCTCCTGCATTGACAGGTGCTGGAATGCTGAACTCAGGGGTGGGAGAAACCTGAGGGGTAAAGGTTTGTGTGAGCATGGAGCCAACCCAGGGGACTGGTTAAGGTGCTGCTGGGCAGAGGAGGAGGAGGATGAGAGTCCTGCCAGGCAGAGAGATGCTTTTGAATGCTGCAGTTTCATCTGATATGACTTCATAAGGCTAACATTTAAGGGTCAGATGATGCGATATGCTGCTTTCAGACGCCACATACACAAAGCCCAGCCTGCTGTTGAGACAAAAGTGGCTTTAAGCCCTGTCTATCCATCTATCTCCTCCATCTGTTTGCCTTTTGCCAGCTGGCATGAAAGGTTCTTTTATCTGAAACTATTTCCAGCTATTTCTCCTTTCAGAAACTCCAAAGTGTTTGCATGACTTCAAATAGCAATTTCCAGCATTTTTGGCTGGGAATCATTCTAGCTTCAGATTTTACAACAGGTATTTTGAGCACATTCCCTCACTTTTGGAAGGGGTGTTACAGCAGGTCATCTTTCATAGGGAGGGTGTTTTTCCTGCTTAAAATATTCATCATTTTCTCATGTTATTTTCAATACCTCTTTAGAAATTTCAGATTGGCAGCACATTACTCATAGCAAGTCCAAAGCTCCAGGAGGAAAGTTTCATGTGCTTAACGGGTCTCAGTCCAGAATGGAGAAAGGTGCTGGCTGGGAAGTGAGCAGTTTCTCTGCAGCTGTGGGGCAGTTGCTCTGATGGCAGCATCTTGCTGGGGCCTGGGATTTGCAGATGCTCCACTTGAAACTGCACAGAGGCCTCCTGGTGCAAATCCTAGAGCTGCCACTGAGCTTAGTAATGGCCAGGAAAAGGGATGAAGATCCTGCTGTGGGAGAGAGGATCCTTATGCTCTTCTTGTATGCCTGCCACTAGGACACTGGTTGTTTTTAATCCAAATCATTTATTTTGAGAAGACATTTTTGTTCCTGTTCAGCCCAGACATATCAAAGAACATTGAGGCTCTACAACAAAAAGGAAAGGGGACAGCAGAGAAGATGGCTACATTTCTTTATGGCAATACACAGCTATTTCAGTTTTTCAGGAGTAGCTTTGATGCATCTCAGTGGAAGGATCTGGGATACAGATTGTGTCTCACTTGTTTTAAGGAGCTTTCACTAATGTGCACTTCCCTTCATACATGACATTCCCAGCTCCCTGAGTAGCAGACACATAGGGGACCAAATCCCGAATGTTGTCCTGTGCCTCACAGTATCACAGTTACAGTGGTGGCATAAAGTGGAGAGCTTTGGCTACCTCCTGGAGAAAAGTCTGATGTGAAGTCAAGGCTGTTGCTTCCTGTAATCAGCTCTCTTAAAAAGAAAATCCCTGTTTTATTGTGGTTTTTTTAATCTTCTTTTAAGATGGAACAATTTGTGGACAAATCACAGGGTCTCTAGGGAGCATTCTGTCTGAATAATGGATTTCAGAATTTGGCTTAACATAACTTCAAGATAAAAGTTTTTATGTAATCGCTAATTCACAGTCACAGTTACTCTGGCTTCTCTCATTATCATTCTTAAGTTGTTTTTTTCATGCTGGGAGTTGGATTTTCCTGGCACCATGTCCGTTTTCAGCAATGTATACACTACAACTGCTGACAACTAGGAGTCAGATCCCGTGTTCCTCAACCCTGGCTGGAGTTTGTTTTTACTGGCAACACTTTAAAGTCTCCCATCAGCACTTATCTCCCACTGGCCGATGGTGGTCCTTCAACTGTGTGAGAAATGCTTGATGTTTCCCTGTTGTTCTCACACTCCCCCGGACCTGTTTCTTGGGCTGGACTGTGAGTAGGGTCCCACTTCAGCTGTGCAGCCCTTGCCTGTTCCTAGATAGAGCCTTATCAGGGCTGGCCGTGGCCACACTCCCTTCCCCTCCCTTTCAAGCACTCCTCTGCAGTTACTGGAAGGCCCATTTGCTTTTTGCATTGCTCCATGCTTTCAGTCCTCTGCTTTCCCTGACCTCCACTCCAGCAAAGGTCCTCTCTTCACCCTTCAACTGCTGAGAACCCAAAAGAGAGCTCTCGCTACCTGCCTCCCATCTCCACTGACCAGACCATTTTTGTTTTACAAGCCTGGCTCTGGAACACTCACATCTGCAAGGTCACCCCATATTCCACTTACTCTTGAGATGTTTCTATTCTTTTAACTGTATTTTGAATTAGTGCCTTGGATTGCTCCTGAAATGGCTTACCATGCCTTAGTTTTTAAGGGATGTGTGCTGTTTTGGTGACAAGCAGGTGTCCTCACTCAGTTGGGAGACTGGCTATTTCTCTGAGCCCATTCTATAGCTTAATGTGTGCACATCACACTTGACACATTAACAGTATCTTCATTCCTCCCCCACCACTTGTCTGGGTTTGTTTATTTTTGTTATTCCAGTTATGTTCAATTTCATTTGCTATTTTTTGTTTTGTATTCCAGGCCTCTTTCATTTCCTTACTTTTGCTCAGCTTAAAGGAATCCTTTTATTAAGTTTTCTTGGTATTTGGGGGGGAAAGCTGCTATTCCTGCTGAGTTTTTCACGCCTCTTTATCGTGCCTGACCAGACAGGGCGCACAGGAGCTTGCATCTGCATGTTCCTTCCTTGTCCTTGTTTAGGTGTCAACTTACTTTCATCTTCCCACACTTCCCAGCATGTGTCAAAGCTTTACCTGGCATTCAGGGTTTCCATTACCTTTGTACCACAGCTGACACTATGAAGCACCTCACTTTCTGCTGTCACCAAACAGCCACCAGCAGGATAGCACACTACAGGGGATTATTCCCTCCTGGAGCTCTGCTCCCAGCAGCAGCAACTCTGGTGGTTGGGTATCTACGTTCTCCCTCCATTGAGAGAGCAGGATCCCAGCCTGGCTACATTTTGTGGAAAGCCATTTTTCTACTGATCTCCTTTCCTGCCTGCTGGTGCCCCACTGGTTTCCATGGTATTCATGGCTGTGCAGGGGTGGCAATTTCAGCAGCCTGGCAGCCTTCCAGGCTGCCTCTCTATAAAACCCAGTATGGTTTCAAACGGATATATATTTTTAAAATTTTTTTCCTTCATCCCATAGAAGCTGCTGTGTGCTTTTAATCAGTTAATCTGCTCCATCCTTGGCTTATCTCACAGGCACAGTGTGAGGTTGTGGCTGCTCTTCCTGGCAAATTGCTTTGAGATCCTCTGATGAAAGTTTTGCTGTGAAGGCAAAGGATTAATGTAGCCATGCAGTTGCTTGAGTTCCAGGATGGTACAGAGCATCCTACTGAAACAATAACAGAAAGTCCCACCAATGACAAACTGATGCTTGGAGCCAAATTTAAGTGGAACAGCATCCCCATTCACTTCCATCCTATCATGTAAGGAGTCCTTCCGTGTTTTCATCCACCCTCTGAGAGCTGCTGTGCCCAGGCAGTAGGTCAGTGGCACTGAAGTACCACTGATGAATGTGTTCCCCAGCCCAGCTACTGGAAGTGCAGAAAAACATGAGAAAAATCTGCCTTGTTACAGATGAGGCCAAATTCCTGTCAATCCTCTGCTTTGTTTTGTTTAAAAAAACAAGAAAACAAACCAGGGTTTTGCTCTAAGCAACAGCTGGACTGAACAGAGTACACATCTGGTCTCAGCTTCACACAGGCTTTCATAATCGTCTCTAGTTATAATAGTTTGATTTTCTGGAAGTGAATCACTGCTACTCATTGAGTTGAATGAACTCTAATCAGGCTTGGAACTCTGCATGTCAGGGTGAAAACACACCTCGCTCCTGAGCTGTGGGAGGCCGGAGGACTTGAATAGAGGGGGTGCTATGTTTGGATATGCACAGAGTGGCCTCTGTTTCATTTAATTTGGGAAGGGTGATTAACTGGTGCCCTTCTGAGCTAAAGACGGTGGGTCTGCAATGTGTGGCTTTGCCTGTTTTGGGTGCTATTTCATCCCAGGGCAGGATATATTTGGCAGCACATGCTAATACCAGATTGAAGGCCCCCATTGTAGAAATGGGTTTAATGGCTCCAAGCCGAAGGGAAATGCCCTTTGGTCTGCTGTAGACTGCAACTTGTATTAACTATCTGTACCAACCACAGGAGGAGATAATACAGTAATAACAGCTGCCCCTGGAATTATTTGTGCACGTTTGGCTCCAAAGCTTTCTGTCCAGCTGGCTGGAGGTCACCATGAGCTCTGATAAGTATTTGCCAAGCGTCAAGAAGAAGACAGGACAAGGTCAGAAGCTCTTCTGGTAGCAGGGCAGAGCATGTTTAGCAAACAACGCTATCTCCTGAACTGGGGTGAAAGATTTCATCAACAAAACATGCAGGGGAGGTCTGAACGCTAGCAGAGGGCAGGAGAAATCTGCTTTACAGCTTTTGGCTAAGCTGATCAAAACATGGGACTTGCTGCTTCCTTCTGAGTAGAAGATTTTCTGCTGGCCTGCCCTAAGGACCTGCTCTTCAGGGCAGGCACAGAGAAACTTTTGAGACTTATCCCATTGTGTCTGAGTGGCGGTGGCCTCAACACAGCTGTCCGTGGGAGTGTTCTGACACCTCAAAATGTGGCTGACACCCCCTGTCCCATCACTGTGTCTGTATCTTCTGGGACCAGGGCAAAGGAGCAGGGCAGCTGTAGGATGGACAGAAGTGAAGCCAAATTGCTTTGATTCTGCAACAATTGCAGGTGTCCTCACTTAGTTATCTAAATCTGGGGACATCTGAAGTGGAACTTTGTGATCAGCAGCCATTTGCTCAGCTCTGTCCCCATCCTCCCTTGCAGGCTGTGGTCCAGCACGGTATCGTTCTGGGGTGTGATCAAGTGGCTGGGAGGGGCCCTAGGTGCTTGTATCTTCTGCATCCCAAGATGGCTGGCGGGAATGTGTGCCCTGCATGCCCACACCTCGCCCAGGGACCACATGCATGTATGCCACTCAGGGTGAGAAGCTGAGGCAGGGCTGAGGGCAAGTTTGGAAATGGCCCCTGGAGGCCTGGTTCTTATTTTTGAGTCAAAAGGTTTTTCAGACCTCTGCAGTTTCAGATGACCAAAGACAGTACGGTGTGACAGGAATGACAGTATCCCCAGTGCTGGTTGCATGCCTGAGTAACTCTGGGCTGGTGACGGTGGCTGGAGCCAGTGGTCTGGCATGTACTGGTTCAACAAGGGGATTCCTGATGGATGTTTCAGGGAAGCGGTTAGTTGGGTTTATTTTTCCAAATCAATCCATGAGAGGCAAGCAGACCATACAGAGATACTGACTCATTTCTGGATCTGAAGGAACATTCTTCAGAGATAAAAATAAGTTTCAAAATTGTCAGGCAACAGATGTCATGTTATCGGCAGAAGCACAAGGGATAGAAAACCTCCTGTTTGGTGTAGTGAAAGCTAATGATTTTACTTTTATCTTTGTCCAGGTGGCATCCCCAGAGCTGGCTGCATGCAGGAGAGGAATGTTGGGCAGGCATGCTCAGAGCAGCATCTTCCCCTGGGATATGTTGTGTCTGTATTTGATGGATGCTTTCTCATCGCAAAAGGGAACTGTTGTAAGAAGGCTGAGCAAAAGCTCCCTCGATGCTGCTACTGACTCCTTAAAAAGGAAACAGGAAGAGGCCAAGGAGCCAGGTAAGAGTGGGGGCTGAGGGCTGCACTACAGCTGCTGAAGACACAGAGAGAACGGATGTGTGCCCAAGCACAAACAATTACACCAACAGTTGCCCAAAAGAACATCCTCAGAGGAGAACCACAGCTGCAAAGGAGCTGCTAAAAAGGAGCATAAAAAAAAGGCAGGGAACAAATGCCATGCTGGCTGTGTCACCATCCAGTTTTGGGAGGCCTGGAGCTGTTCAAGGGGTATGATGTGTCCTCAGAAAAGTGCGTAACACCATGGCTTTGGCCCTCCATCACCTGGTATCATCCAAGGGACAAATGGTGCCACCACTGCCACTGCTCAAGACATTTGGGGAACGGTTAACATGCACGGCTGGCTGGCTTGCTATTTAAATATGAAATTTCAAATAACAAGTAACAACAGTGTTTTGTGGATGCTGCTTTTCTCCTTTAGATGAATGTCTGATGCTTGTCAAGCTGTTGTGAAGTCCAAGAATGGCCAGCAATTAGAACACACACTGGCTGCTTCCTTCAGACAACTGCCATGGCAAATTGAGTGCAGGTCCACCACCAAGGCTTTATCAGATATTTTAATTTTGTTCTCAAAGGTCATTTTTATTTGCTTTCTGCTAGAAGTCTTGTGCTAATTAGAACAATATTTTTAAGTGTAATAGTCCACAAGATATTAAAGAACAAAAAGGAAGAGGTGGCTTTTGAAAACCAGCCTGACAATGAGGGATTAAAGAAACCCCAGAAAACAGCAGCAAAAGAATCCACCCCAACACCAGAGGGAAAGAGGAAGGTAAGAATAGAAGAGTGTGCTGGGGATGCCATGGGTTCTGTTCCCAGCCACTGGGGGGTTTTGTGAGAAGGTTCAGGTAGCTCTCAGGAATGAAACCCTGCAGGTCTGTGGCAATGATATACCCTCTGCTACAGACCAGAAGATGATTCAAACATAACTCATTATATCTCTACTTCTGACTAAGTCCATTGTTGGATTTAATGAATAAATGTTATTTTGAACTGACAAACACCGTGCAGCAAATTTCCCATTTTGTATTGCGAGGAACAAGCCAAGAGATTCAGGCAAGCTGAAAAGGGCCTCTACTGTTTGATTTCATAGGCTTAATTCAAAGAGAGAGGTGCTTCTCAGAGCTAGCTTAAAAGTTTCTCTCACCTCCACCCCCAAACGGAGATAAAGTTTCCACAGACTAAGCAGTGTTATCTCTAAAACAAGACAGCAACTGCTGAGAACATTGTCGCTAGTTCATTGTCACAAAGTAATATAATGAATTATGAAACATAAAGACGTCTATTAACTATTTCACTGCTAATCCTTTCAGACACAAAATGCTCCTTTTGTGTTTTTATCCCACAGTGTGCACCTACCTCTTCCTTCTTGTGTACCTGCCCCACATCAACCCCCTTCCTTTTCCAGGCTTGACCCTCTCACCTTCGCTCCCGCAGTTACTTCTCCCCACAGGAAACCACTCGCTATGCCACAGCCATGGAAGGAAAGATCAGCATTAAAAAAGTTTAGTATCAAAATTAATCTTTCCAGAGGCAGCCACAAAAGTATTACTTCTTTTGTTGCATTAATTAAAAGCCTCCCATCAAAGTCAAACAAAGCTACCACAGAATTTCTTGTCTGATGCAGGAGTATGGTTTACATTGCAGTAGATTACTAAGCATCAGGATAGAGTTAGGAAATCCAGGTCTGAAAACACTTACTAGTTCATACTCAAAAATGTTGGGTTTTTTTCCAAAAGGCTCAAAAGTTACTGCTTTTTTCTCTGCTTCAGAGACAGTGAAAAATGAAATTATAACAGCCTTCAGATGGACTTTTGAGTCTAAAGTTCAAAAGTAATGTCTGGCAGAAATTATTTAACTAGACTAAAGGGGAAATGAATTCCCTCTGAGGAAAGGATTTCGATTTACCATTTTCTTGAGGCTGCAAGCATGAGACCCTGCTCTAGCATGTGATGTCATAGTAGGTTTTGCCTGTTTCACACCTTGGCAGGGCAGATGGATCATTGAGGATAGTGCTTTTCCTCCCTGTGAGAAAAGAACAGAAAGAAATTTACTTTCTCCCATGAAGCAATTTTCCAGGGCTTCAGTCACAACATGGTGTCTCTGTGGACAGATTTGTGAAATCTTTTCCCCAAGAGGAAGCTGAGCCCTGGAAAAGAAGCAGAAGCAGACAATAATTCAGACACGGTGAAAGTGATGCTGGTATGTTATGGGAAGGCTCTGATGGGCAGGGTGCTTTTCCCTTTTCCCAAGGACATTTTTCCATGCTGGAAAAAGGTACCTCTGGGCCCAGAACACTTATAAAGTTCCCAGAGGAGTTACCATTTTTCTTTCTGCATATCACATGCCCACTTCCCTGTAATTATGGTCTTCCCACAGTCCCCCTTTGCTATCCTGACCTGTTGGGAACTGGTTTATGGCCTGTGGCTATGGATCTCTGAAACAGCTTGGGAAGGTAAAGGCAGACCGTGAGAACATGGATGCCAGAGACAAAATGGATGCTTTGTAGAAATCAACAAGGAGCCTTCTGGCCTTGGCTAGTCCCGGTAAACATCTTTGGAGGAAAACAATCTTGAGGAGGTGAAGGAAAACAATCTTGAGGAGGTGAAGAAAAACAACCTTGAGGAGGCGCCACTGTAGGCGCTAGAAGACAAAACTAAGATGCAGCTGTGGGTAGGAGGTAATGGGGAGATGTGCTTATTATCACTGACCAATGAAGGTGATGGGAAAGAGCTAGTTCATAGACACTGACCAATGGATAAGCATAGTTAATGTAAATTGTAACTTCTATATAAGTGAGCTATTTGGGCTAATAAACGGAAAACTCTGTATCACTCATATTGTGTGGCGTGTGGTTTCCCTCACCGGCCTGGCCTGTTCTCACGGTCTGCCTTTACCTTCCCAAGCTGTTTCAGAGATCCATAGCCACAGGCCATAAACCAGTTCCCAACACTGACCTCTAACTCTAAGGGGATTACTGGGGGTGTTCTGATGCCTCTGGATGTGACCAGATCCAAATTGACGCTCCAGATGTCACCCTGATGGGAAAATCTGTATAAAATCAGTAACTGAGCACTTTGGAGGGTAACAATGTCTGCATGTGATTACTTGTCTGGCTTCACTGGCTGAAGTATTAGCTGCTGGCTCAGCAGACTGGGAGTAGACAGTATTGTCTTTTCAGTGTGTCCTGGCTGCAATTCAGCTACACAAGACTCGGGTCCCAGTCATCAGAAACCACCGCTATCTCCACGTGCTGTTCCAGGAGGTGAGATAGAGGAGATGGTCTTGCTGCCAGTTCCCTAATTTAGCAGTGAGTGGCAGGCATCCGCAGGGAAGACCTTTACCAAATTCATTATTTATTAAGGTCTTACCCAGGATCCAGAACGGGGGTGTTTATTTGTAAGGAAAGTCTGTGAACATCTTGATTGCTGTTTTAACATATGTTTATGTATAAAAATCAGTGCTACAGGGACACTTTGTTTTCAAATTAGGAACAAAATATGCCCTAAAAGCCAAACATTTGGCCATGTTATTGTTCTCTCTCCCCTACAATTATGAGAGCACCAAGAGAACACTTTGGCCAAGCTGACAGGCAGTCAAATATAATTTATGGCTTGTTTCAAACGGATTTGTTGACTTCATGAAAGGTCCTGTCAAAAAGAACAGTCCCCTGAGTCCTAAGGATGATAACAGTTACGTTGCATCAGCACTGAAAAACTCCTGGATAACTGAACCTATCCCAGAAATGTTTTCTAAATTGCACTTTCTAAAGTAGCATAAGCTACTAGTTGTTAATTCATTTTTGATTTTGTCATGCTTTGTTCATTGCATTTTCCATTCTTTGGAATACCACCTTGGAAGCATGAAAATAATTTTCCATATTCCAGGTAAGTAAAAATAAATACATGCATAGTTTAAAGGAGAGTGCTGCTAACAAGGACATGTTTCATTTCATTTATGTAGAGTGCTGAATTTGCACAGGATATCAACACATTTGCATGTGCATCAGTACGAGCAATGAGGACAAACATCTGAGATGCAGATCAGCCTTATTTCTCAGTGTCTCTCCAGGGCACTGAGGTAGCTCAGAGGGCAGCCCCCATGGGTGCGTAGGGCTGTGTCACTCAAAGCTCTGTCGCCTAAGGACAAATATGTGCCCTGCCCAGGACTTCTGCACATCAGACTGACATCTCGGGGAGCTTGCAGCCACCAGTCCCCAGCTCCTCTGCCACTGTCCTCCTTGCTCCCTGCCCCATGACTCCCTCCAGACTCAGCCTGACTTCAAGAACAGCAAACACAGTTGCAAAAGAGCATTTACTTCATAAGGTCTTCTCATTCTAGCTTTTATCTCCATTAAGCTCAATACCATTGTCTCACTGAGTGCTCTATTTGGTGGAAATCCAAGGCTTCAGTCAGAATATATTATTTTACATCCTAGTAAGTTTTACTGGTTTTGACTTGTGTCCTCCCTGCTCTTACCTGAACTTGCACCACAGATGTGCTGTGCTGCAATCTCTTATTATCCCACATAGTTTTCTGTGGATCTTACTTGACATTGCTGAGTGTGAGGCTAGAGAAATCCTATCTCACAGATAAAACAATAGCTTGGGAAGAATTATATTCTAGTCCAAGCACATAACAATGAGTGAGTCTGAGTGTGACAGTTTAGATTTCTGGCTTCCTCCCACCACTACCGTGGGAAAAGGAAGCTGTTTCCATGCTTAGACAGCAGTAATTACTTCCTACATCTGTCTGGTGAAGTAGGGGGTCAGCCCTTCCTGGGCCCTGGCAGCTCCAGAGAAACAGGGGTGCAGCAGCCTGGACTCTGCAGCCCAGCATCAGTATGTGGCCAGGGCCCTTTGCAGCCCAGGAGAACCCAGCCCTTGAGAAGGTCTTTTGCAAAATTCAAAACAGGGTAGGGAAGGGAGAGTAAGTCCTGAAAACTGCTGGGATTGCAAGTCTAGCAGATTAGTCCAAGGACCTGATAGAAGCAGATGCAGAGCACTATGACCTTTGCAAGGGTTTTTCTTGATCAGGATCTTGATCAGGTTTCGTTAAGCAGAGATGAAACAGTTGTATCAGAAATGGCATGTCTTGTTCCTTTCCAGGAAAACACCAAATAAAAAAACAATGCAATTTGCAGAGGGAAAAAAAAAAACACCAACCAGAAAAAAATTAAGTACTTTATGGCAGAATATCTGTTTTGTACCATTCCTTGTGGAGAGAAACTCCTAGTATTCATTAATGAGCCCAAACTAGAACTTGTTTTAAACAAGCAAGACTTCTGTCGTTTACTTCAGGCTGAGCAAGTTTTGATACACGTCATAAACAATTACAGTAATTTTCTTTCACCATCTAAACAGTGAAAGTGCTGTGCAACCGACAGAGTTAGGTTCTTGTTTTCTATGAACAAAAAAGATCTCACTTCTTTTACTGGTAGATACAGCTGGGCAGATGGTGTCCTCTGCAGTTCTATGCCTTTGCTGAACCAGAAAAGATCACTAGATTTTGGGCCCACAAAAATTACTCAGTGTTGATTTTTTGTTTGGTTTTTTTTTTTCTCCTCCTCCTCCCCCTTCTTCTGGGAGCAAACTGGTTCTGTTGGTTTTTTGGTGTCTTTTTTGTTTTCTTCTAAAGGTTATTTCTTGACAGTTCACATTCCACAAATAACAGGAAGGATGCTGTGGTTACTGCGTGGCTACAGTTCTGGAAAGTGGTGCTACAAATTATAATCTGGGATGCTATATTTTATTGTCTGTCACCAGCATCCATATTAGATGTGCATAGATTGGAAGTAAAGATTCTAACAAACTTTTAAAACATTTTTATAACTAGTAGTCACATTAACTCAAGCTTGACCGTAGGAATGTCAGCTAGCGTCTCTGGATGAAGCATCACAATAAAAATAATTTTAGAATTTATTTAGTAATTGGATTTAATCTATTTCACCTGTTAGGAGTAATGTAGTTATGCTGAAGCCTTTTATTATCAATAAAAGCTTTACTCTGATTCGCAACAACACCATTTTATGTAGTAGCATTTAATAGTTTAAGGTGTGGAAATGGATTTTTGAATTTTTATTCCTTGTATCTGATTCTTTAAACTGGAGTAGGAATTTTAGCACACGGAAGCATTTTGCATAATTAACTCTTTGGAGGAGTCTGGATGTGAAGGCACCTCCTGTGTACAGAATGTTAAGAACCTTTTTCTACACTACATCCAGTAGAACTGGTTTGAAAGAGCCTTGCTAAGCCAGAACATCAGCCACAGCATTCTAGTCAGTTCTCCCATCACCCGTGGCTGTTATCAATTTGGTCCTGTGCAATATGAGAAAGAGTAAAGCACACCACATGGCCCAATAGGTTTATCTTTGTTTTGAAATCATATAGCCCCTTTAAGAGGCTTTTGCTTGGGAGGTCCAGGTGGGAAGAAGTGCTTGAACTGGGTGGACTTGCCCGGGAAGCTCCTGTAAGGCAGGAGAGTATACTGCGGGAGAGGGGCAGGTCGTACCCTCAGCGCTCAGTGGTGCTCAACGAAGGCCATACCAGCGGCTCTAAGTGGAGGACAAGGCGGGAGCTTCTGAGATACTGAGAGGAAGGCCATGGGGTTGGTTCATGGTTTAAGGTTTATAAAACTTACTCCAAATTTAAAAAAATAAAAAACCTAAACGCAGCTCTGTGACTCGAGTCGATGCTTTTCTCCTGACAGACTCGCAGACTGGCCAGGGGAAGGTGGCCCCTCGCCGCTTGCCCGAGAAGGTCCGTCGGAGCCTTCGCCGGCTGCACGCGGGAAGAGGCCAGGGCCCAGCTCACACACAGCCGCCCCTCAGCCCCACGGTGCCCTGAGAGCCTCCAAGGGATGCGCCGCCGCCTGAGCCGAGGCGAGACCGACACGACCCAGCAGACCGCAGCCATCACTAGCCGTCCCCTCCCGCAAGATGGCGGAATCTGATCTGATCTGGTCTGGTCTGGTCTGGTCTAGTGTCGTCCCGTCCCGCCTTCTGCCCGCCATGGCCCCTCTCTACCTGCCTGGAGGCCACCTCTATGGTCGGGGGGGGCGCGGCGAGCAGGGGCGGGACGGTGCTCTGCCCCACCAGTGACGGCGGGCGCGGGGTGGGACCTACCCGTGAAGGGGCGCGGCCTAGCTCCGTGGCCGGGCCCCGGGCTGGCGGTGGGATCGGGTCCTCTTTGTGTCTGGAGCCGGG
>VZTY01002268.1:295028-346527 GCA_013400935.1 Turnix velox
AGCGGGCGGGTGAGGGCGCGGAGCGGCGGGGAAGTAGGAGGAGGAGGGGAGGGAGCTACCTCCAGTCCTCGGCTCCCGCCCGCAGCCGGCAGTGGGCACGGGAAGGAGGCGGAGCGGCGTGGAGTTGCCCCTTGCCTGCGAACCCGGCGCGGGGGGGCGAGAGGGCTGAGCCGTTCTGCGGGCAAGCGGAGACGGGAGGGAGGAGGCCGGGCCGGGGGCTGCCTGCCTTGCCTGGCGCTGTGGAAACTCAAGGAGGGAGGCGGAGTAGGGGCCCGGCGCCGGAGAAGGGCCTCTGCCGTTCTCGCCTGCGGAGGGGAGCCGGGTGCCTTCGCAGCTGAAGCCGCCGAGGAGGGGCCTCGCCGCCCCGTGCTCTACCTTTGTCGGGGTGCCCGGGATTGGTGTCGCTTCTGTGGTGCTGGTAGCGGCGGGGGAGGCCAGGGGCAGATGGGGCCGAGATGCGGCCGCAGCCCTCGCCCTGAGATCGAAGCCAGTCGTACCTGGCCGCAGAGAGACTGAGGGAATCGCCGCCGCCTTCCCCTGCAGCGTGAGGCAACGAGAAGACGAGAGTCCTTTAACGGGCTGGGAGACGATCCCGCCGTCGAGCTGGTTGTCCGCGCCCCGGCCGGCCCGCGGGAGCTACCTTGACTGACGGTGCTGCCGGCTCCTGGATATGTTCCCTTCTCCAGCGGGCCGTGTCTTCGGTGCGTGGGAGCCGCTCAGGAAATAAGCGCGGTTCCCGGCTCCTCAGGCAGCCCGCCGCCCATCCCTGGCGGAGGGAGATGCCCCGGGGCGGGCAAGCAGCAGCGGCGGTGCCGGCGCCCGAGCCATGAAGACGGGCGGGTGTCATGGAGTAAAAGGGAAGACGGCGGCTCCTCTCCTCTGCCATCTACCCTTCCAGGCGGGATTGTAGACCGAGGAGAGCTGCGGAAGGCTGCGCGAAAGGAGGAGGAAATTCCTCTCGTCGGGTTCTCCTCCTTCCCCTTTTATTTTTTATTGTTATTTCTTGTGCCTCAGTCCCCGGCTCCTCCAGGTATGAGCGCCTCACTGCAGCACCTTGTGCTGGTGCTCCTGCTCTCCAGTGCCACCCCGCCGCCCGGCATTGCGGCTGGTAAGTAGCCAGTGGGTGTAACGAACTAGCCATTTTGGCAGCGGAGAAGGGGGGGGTGGGGTCGGTTCGCTGGTATTTCGGCACATCTAAGTCTCCTTAAAAAGTGCTTGTGCATCCCTCCTTCTTCCAGCGGCGTAGTCTGATAAAAAGTTTTTTGAAATCCCGACAGGTCGAGCGTCTGGGAGGATTAAAATCTGCTTTATTGTGTAAATGAGCTCGACCTGCATTCAGGATGTATGCTGTGCTTAGGTCTGCTTCCCCTGCCTAACAACTCCGTTCAATTTTGGAAAAAATATATAATCTTTTTATTTTTGCATACCTCACCCTTTGTAAGGCGATGCAGGAATTTTTAATATATATTTTAATTGCCAGCGGAGCTGTGCCTGTTCTGCTGTGGGATCTTTGGGCACAGCCATTTTTAATTTTATCAGCATTGGTTCTTCCAAGGGCCTTAAACATGTGCTGCGGTTGTACTGTAATGTGTGTCCTTTTTCTGGAAGGAGATACCTGAAGAAAACATTTTGCTGTTTCTATTGTTGCTTGCGATTGTGGAACGGTAACACAAAACACTGCTGAGAAATGCCAAGAGGTCTTGCACAGGATTTTTATTTCTTTTTAACAAGAAGTTGAAAGTATGTATATTAAGAGCATCCTTATTCATGTTTTTGGATGCTCTAGGCCTATTTTTAATTTTGCTCAGAAGCTCAGTGTCAGACATTGAGGATGTTTGGCCATGATACTGGAGGAGAGAGATGTGTGTTGGTCTGGCATCCTTTTGGTTTCTGTCATGGTGACAGATTAGTGTTGGAGCCTTCTGAGGGTTGTCCAGCTTTGTTCGGCACCAAGAGCAGTTCTTCTTGCTTTATACGTTTCCCATTGGTTTGGAGAGGTTCCTAAGGACTTTGGTGCCCTTTTTACTAATTGAAATCGAATTTGCAGTGCTTGGGTTTGTTTGTTTTTGTTTTTAAGTGTGATTTTTGTAATAAATGAATCTATGTGAGCAAATTGATTTATCTTGCTGAGGTGAGCCAACAAGCTGATGGTTGGTTTTCACGTAGCATTTCAGTGAGGTCTTAAAACTGATTTATTTATCAAAATTGAAGGTGCTTGTTATGATTTTAAAGAAAATTCTGTAAACTATACCTGTTTATATAGTGTCTTTGTTTCTGGATAGTTACTGATTTTTTTGCTTCTGCTTTTTTAGAGGTCTCTTTCAGGAAGATATTTAAATGAAAAGATTGATGTTGCCTATATCATCCTGACCTTTGGCTGCCATTATTTTAGATTGATGTCTGAAGCGTCTCTGGGTGGTAGTTTGAGGAGTGTTTTTCCCCTTTCCTCCTCCTCCTCCCCCCCTTTTTTTGTCCTCTGGAAGAAGGGACTTCTGAAGGTCAAAAGTCGTCTTATCAAAGTACATATTGAATCAAGAATGTCCAGCACCTCAACGTTTCTTTCAAGTGTAATCTTTTAAAAGCGTAGGCTTTTTTTTTTTTTTTTCCTTTTGTGAAAACTTCAGTGAGTTGTAATTTCTCTGCCCTGTTGAGGGGAAGGGTTACTGAAGGAGAGAGCACAGATTTGGAGCAGGCCAAGGGTTGGGCAGGTGCAGTACGAGCCCATTTGTAGGGTTGGGCCAATTCACCTCAATCTCGGCCTGGCAAAGGCATTCCCTGTATTTCAGTTCTGTTTTTGTCTTGTTAAAAAGGGTATTGATGATGCCAGCTTGTTTGGTTGTTTTGTGAGTAGGAATCTATTTTCCCATTGTGTTTTATTTCTCAATTGTGAAATTTTAACAATCCTTACTTAAAAAAAACAACTCCTGTTCATAATCCTCTGTAAAAGTAATTACATGCCTGATATAAGCTTTAGTTAGAGTAACTAACGGTTGATTTTAAGTTCACGCTGCATTCCAGAAAAAAAAAAAAGTCTATACATGGGGAAGCTACACTAATGTGTAATTCTGTCCTTTTATGTTCATGAAAGAGCCAACACTCTTTCTTCTCCCCTCCTCCGAAGTATGAACCGTATGCTCCCATCAGAGTGGAAATGCTGCCTCTGTAGCTTTAGAAGACCTTTATTAATTCTTACTTCTGATTAGTGAATGGATACTGTATCTCAGCAGTATAAAGAATTGATTGTTTGTAAAAGCAAAATCATGACATCAGAAGGAAAGTGTCTTCATAAGAGATTTTTATATTTCTGTCTGGAAGATAATATCTGGAGCTCCTGGGGGAAAGTTTCACAAGGACCTGGGGCAGGAAAAGAAAGACATAAAGATGCATAAAGAAAATGGAATGTCTTACAGTGAGTGTGCAGATGACAGTTTCACTCAGAATCTGGAATATGAATGAAGAAAGAAGGTAGTTCTTTCATCACCTTTGTAACTAAAGATGAAAACAAATAACTGTCTAGATTCAAAATTACTTGCTATTTATTAGATGAAAAATATTACTGGATTCTTCCATAAAATCATTATCTCAGTAGGTATCTGATAACTATGAATTTAAATCATGTATTACTCCTTGTAAAGAGAAATGCTGTAGTAGGGACATTTTACTAGTAGTAATACACAGTAAAAAGCTGAGGTGTTTAAAAAAGTTTTGTTGGCAAAAAATGATTTGTTGCCAATTTGTTATTTCACAAACAAATAAAACACCTCTTTCTAAATCTTCTGTTTAGAACTATGAGACATATTCATATGCCCTTATATTTTAGAAGATTTGGATGCGTTAGTTGTGAAGGTTGTGTTTGAAGAGGTAGTTGGTGAAGCTTTGAGCTCCAGTATTGCCAAAGAATATTTGGGTGTTTGTATAGGCATGATATTAAAGATACAATCTCTCCTCGTTTCACTTGCTTGCCTTTTGTGATGGGCAGTACTAAACATCTTTTCCTTCTTTATACATATCCAGGATAGACAGCATTCCATTGTCTAATGAGTAAATTATTTGCTGAAAGTATAAAGTAAAAATTAAAGCAAACAGAATATCTTTTTATCTTTGGGAGTAAATCTGTATCTGTGGTTCAGCAGGCCTGCAGAATTTTCAGTGAGAATGGAATTGGATAGAAATTGAAGTATTTTCTTTTAATGATAATTTAAAATATTAATTACAGTGAGTGAACTGAAGCATCTTTATCCAATTCTGTTTTGCCAGTTCAATTTACTTTAGTGTCTCAGTGTAATTTGTTCAAAATATGAATAGTGTGACTGACATAAGGAAAAGCCTTATTTGGTTTGTCAGCTCAGTTCCTCTAATTCGCTATTCTGAATTAGTAACTATCTATCTTTAATACAAAATGGGGATTTTTAAACTTATCTGCACCCCGATATTGACTTCTTTACTAACACTGTACCCATTATTTATGGCTAATTCAGGTGTAATATGAAAATTAAATCTAAAATTCTGAGAAAATTACTCTCAGAAGTATTAGTCCATCAGATGGAAACAGACTGTTCGCTTGAGGGGCATGGCTGGTATGCTTGATGGATAGCCACACGCACAAGCACAGCCTGTGCGCCAGACTAGGGCTTCATTAACTGTCTAGTTGTGTAAAGAAACAGTGTAGCTGTGAAAGCACAGGATTTTGTACAGAGATCACTCACCCTGCTGAGAAGAGACTTTTTACATTAGGTAAATCAGCCCTGTATGAACTTCTGTGATGTTTCAGCCAAGCTGCTTCCAAGCATACCTCAGTGCTTTGGGGCTGACTGTGCATTGTAGGCATGGCCTGTGAGGAGATGGAAGCTGCACTTGTCTGATGGCCAAGGGGCCCAAATTCTAAGCCCTCAGATGTTACCCAGATACTTTCTTCTTGTATGAAATGGTTTTACCCTTAAAAGAACCACATGTCACAGGTGGCAAAACTGTCTGCCTGTTGTTCTCTATTAATGGAAGGCAAACTTCACTGTATCCTGGACAAAGAGGGAAGCGTAACTGTTTCTTATTCTTATTGTGAGCTTTGTATTAAGTAGTTGTTTTGATAACACCTCTCTAGTATGTATTACAAACTTCACTAAAAAAATAACTTTTGCACTGTAGTCCCATCAGCCTTCTGATATTCCATTAAGTAATTCTCAGAAATATATATAGTCACCGGTGCCGTTTCCTTGGCATATAGTCAGATCATTGCTTTGCCTTGCTCACCAGAGGGAAGGGAGAGCTGGTACGATAGATTCTTCAGAAATCTTTTATGCCCAACAACAGAATGTATGTCTTACTGTGTGGAGCTGCAGTGTTTGGGCTCAGTTTGGCTGTGCCATGGGCACGTGTTGTCATTGCTGAGCAGAATCTAACTTTCCCAGCCAGAGCTGTGTGCAAGCCATCTGTAAAGTTTCATCTGGAACAAAATGTTTATGCCCTGAATAAAACAGTATTAGTGTCTCTATAGTGGGTAGGGCAGGAATCTGCGTAGCTTGTGTGTAGTTTTGAGTATTAATTTTCTTAAGCATATAGACTTAGTGGAACTGCTCAGAGATTGAATTTGAATTTGAATAACTGTTCTCCAAAACAGAAAATTGAGTTTTGAAATATTGAGTGTAAGATTTCATGTGTTTCCTCTGTGATCTGGTTGTATAAGTGCAGATAACAATGTTTAATATCTCTAAAATCTCCAGTGAAGCAGGATTTCACAGCTCATCTAGTTAGTCTGTCCTCTAACAGTGCTCAATTACAGTGTTTTTCATAATGCAACAATGATAGTTTTTTCCCCCTTCCATTCTAATTCAAGATTATTTAAGCTATGCCTTAATGAATATGTGGTAATCCATCTGAATGTAGAGCACGAGGTATGCACATAGACAACTGCCGGGGAACATTGGTTTTGACGAGTTCACTTGTTGAAGCCTGATGTCTCGGATTTGGCTGTGGTAAGTTTGCAGTGGGAAGCCCGAGTTGACTATCAGTGTTTCAACACCAAATTTTTGCTATTTTAAAAAGCTGTCTTTGAGAACTTAACAGTCTTCCTAAAATTTTGATTTCTGATGTTGCCTTCTTGACTTGAGGGGTTTGTTACTTGCAGAGCTGGGAGCTGGATTGAAGATAAAGAGTGGAGTCTGATAGATCAGTCTGGGAGTGTGACCAGGAGGAAGAAAGGCTGGGAGGAGTAGAGAGACTTGAAATGATGGAGGATTTGGTGTGGTTTGCAATGGGATGAGAGTCAAGTTGTATTAGTCAGACAGAGATGATTTCTTGTGTTTGCCAGATTTGTCTGGAGGATGAGTGCCTGTGGTTGCGTGGTGGACTGAAGTTTTTGTGCTGGAGGAGAGAAAGAAAGTGTAGTTCTAGGTAGCAGTTTTGAAGATTTCGATTCTCTTTTGTGAGAACAAATAAGGGACCTCATCATTTAGACAATGCCTTTGCCTTCTTCCTGTTTTCTCAGTCTTGTAAATTTTTGAGCAGTGATGGCATATTATCCCAAGTCATTGGAGTGTGTCAGGTTTGTTGATTGCTGCCTTGGGCTTGCATCAAATCACATAAAATCACATTTTTCCTTTTGAACTCTAAAGGTGTCTACCTTCTGCATCTCTGAGTACTTTGTATTTTTTCTTTTGTGACTTACTTCTGTGAGAGAGGGAGGGAAAAATAGATACTATGGGCACATAAGACTGTCATTGCCATCTGCAAACCTGTCCATCACCACCATTAATGTGATTTTGCTCGCCAAGTTCAACCATATGTGAAAAAATGCTAAAAGTCTCGAGAGATTAATTCGCTGCTGTTTTTATGAATGCTAGGGACTGGATAGACGAGATGGTTCCAAGGTAGAGGTTTCCCCAGGGGACAGGAGAGCAGAACTCAGCCCAGTAATTCTCTCTGCTACAAACTGGCTGCCCAGTCAGGGCAGGGATGCTGGCAGGTGTGTTGGTGCATATGCTGTTCTGGACTAAGCACAGTATATTTTGTCTTCTGTTCATTTGGCCTTAGGAGATCTGGGGGAAAATTTGGGATTGCTTTTGTGTGAGTGGTGGGAGTTAAATAAGTGATGTTTAATTAGTCTGCTGCTTGTGGAACAAATTGTGTTTCTGAGACAACTTCCAAAACAATGCACAAATCACTTTACTGAATGACTGTCATCCATTTATGACTTCGCAGTGCGTATGAGTAACTTGCAGTTTACAGTATCCATTGTTTTTCACACTTTCAAAACTGGATTTAATTGACTATTCTGTGTATACGCTTAGCTTTAGCTCAGATACCCCACGCATTAAAACTTCCATTGATCTTCTTCAACTGTATTGTTACTTACACTTTTCCTGTGGTCCCTCTGAATGTTTTTGTTAGATGTTATATTTGCTTAGACCTGTGAAGTGGCCGACAGTGGCACTGCTACTGGTGTAGTGACCCTCTAAGTTGCTGTCCTGTTACCAGCAAGTGCGCTGGGTATCACTGGCAGCAGTGCCCAGTAGTCATTACTGGGTTTTTTAGCCAAAAGCTGTATCTATTCTCCTTCAACTATATAAACTTTTTATGTTGTTATTTGTAAGCAGGATGGGTGTAAGAAAATACAGGTAAGAGACTGGTTTTGCTTTTTGTGGGGGTTTTTTTGGTTTTTCTTTTTTAGTGAATGAAGTGACTGAAAGTATTATCATAGGTCATGTTTGTTAATTGGATTCCTTAATTTATACATTACAGAATGCAGCACTTAATTAATAGCAAAGTATTGTGTGTTGGCATTGTCATCTCCCAGGTTTGTCATTCTTGGCCTGAAGTACATTTTCCTCTGCATAAGTCACAAAGGTCAGGTTCACCAGGTGTGAGAGCTTTAATGTAGTTCATTGACAAGAGCGACTGACAGAACACGCTCCACTGCTCTTGCTTTTGCCTTATCAGATTTACTCAGTTTAGCTCTGTTTTTTTCTTAAAAGCAAAACATTTTATTTCTGCAACCAAAGCAGTATGGGTACAGGTACTTGGAACAAAATTTCTAGACCATCCCAGGTTAGAGAATCTTGGGTTTTCCAGGAATTTAAACTAATCCGCAATTCTTTGCTATTCTAGGATTTGTTAGACTTGACAAACACCTATCAGGAAAAATAATGGGTCACGTTAATGTCCAAGCTATTTTCTATAGTAATGGCTGTATTAAATAAGTGGTCTTACAGGGGTATGTTTAATTTTCCACTGCCAAAGATGTTTGCTTTTGTTAATGATGGAGTTATTCTGTTGAAGTTAGTTTGTTGCTCAGGTTAGCTTGATATCTAATCCTTCCTTCAGTTGCTTTCCTTCGGAGAGAAGTGAGCAAAACATTAATTTGGGAGGCTTGGTACTACACACTGGGGATATGTACAAAATGCTATGAACTTTGCCTTTCCTTTCCTCTGTTGAAAACCTAAACCTTAGAAAAAAATTTTTTTTTATATTTATTTCCAGATTTGGGACCTATTCAGCTCCAGGTTAGAGGGTTTTGTTATGATTACCAGCTCTTAAATATGAGTTTTCATTATATTTAGCTGTCTGAGACATGAGTGGTACGTAGAGCCAATATAGTAAGCTGAAGGAAACTAGGATTATAATAGGAAAATTGTAGCACCCATCCTTTTAGTTAGGCTGTGGCATCACCATCCATATACATGTAAAGCAGGCACTTAGCCTAAGAACAATCTTTCTGTATTAAAATAATTGTTATTGCAATCAGAGAAGGATAAAAGGAAACCTGTAATCAAGTTTGTCCAGATGCCACCACGGTGTCAGTTTCTTACTGTTTTCATGTTTCAAGTTCTTTCCCAGTATTTCGAGCTGTCCTGGTCCAGGCCAGGGCTGTGTAGCAGCTGCCCCGATGGGAACAGCCACCCATTCCCCGGCTGTGGCAGCTGTAAGGGGGGGCAGCCACTGGGCCGGGGCGAAGGCTCCTGTCCCACAGGCCTTGCTGCTGGGACTGGTGAGAAGTGGAAGAACTTGTTTTACAGCCTTTTCTGCTATTCTCACTCCGATTTGCAGGCTGGGATGCATGACTCTGGGAATCTAAATGAGTGAGTGGATTTAAAAAAAAAAAAAAAAAAGTGGAAGCCGTTTATTTCTGCTTAAATTAGGATAAATAATTTCTTATGCAGCAATATTTGAATCTCTTTATCGACTTTTTTTAATATAGAACATATGCAAATCCCTGATTGTAATGTGTATTGCACAGATACAGTGAAGATAATTTGCAGTACATATGTGTGTGTGGCTGTTATGTGTATATATATCTTCATGAACTTAGTATATTACCAAAATCTGAGCATACCAGTCTTCTTCACTGCTAAACCCTAATATAGTTAGCAAATCAGCTGTTTGCTTAGTGTTCTTATTTCCAAAAAGTCCTTATAAACAGCATATTTTGTGTAACTGGTAAGCTTTATGCTTATTAATTACATCCAGAACATACCAGGACCTGTTAAATAATTTTTCTTTTAGTTATACTAAGTTGAATCTGGTCTAATTAAATTTTAGTTAAATTCAGTCTGTAATAGTTAATGCTTTTGTAGCAGAACACAATTATTTGGCTGCAGCTGTTTAACATTATTTTAGCTAAGAATTTAAAATAATGTAAATATTTTTTCCTCAGATTTTCAGTATAAACTCAGGAATATCTTGAATGCCTAATAGATTTTCTTTGCTTTTATTGTTTCCTGATGGAGAAACAGTGCTGTTAATGAAACTGTCAGCAAATTTAACTTCCCATATTTTAAATAGTAGTGTAATATAATGTAGTAAATTAATTTTTTAAGTGAGGTGAAATTGTTTAAAATAAGAAATACTAGTGTTCAAGTTACAAAGTAGTAATGCAGACAAGTTCATGTCTCCACTTTGGTAGTTCCAGAATATTTTCTTCTTCTCCCTTTCCTATGTGTAGGGGGAAAAAACCCCACAAAACAGAGAGGTACTAAAATAGTTGAATAACAAATAGTGCCATAATATATGGCCTGACAAGCAGGTTCTGGGCAGAAGTCACTTCACTGAGGAAGTCTGGAGGTATTTAAGAGGGAATGCAATAAAAGTGATATTGAATTAGGTCCTGCTGAGGAATCAAGAGTTAAACATGAAAGCAACTGTTGAGGTGTAACTTTGAAGCAGTCCTTAAGACAAAGCCCTTCATCTTGAAGCAAGTGAAGGTCTGAAGGAGGCAGTTCTTGTCAAAGTGATATCATGGACAACAACTTGATTTTCTCACCTGGTTTTGGGAGGGTGGGAGAAGGGTTAGTAACAAAAGAGCTGAGATGAGAACATAAGGCAGCATGCAGAATAGGGAATGAGCTTTGAAAGAGTGTAAACAGAATTGTGAATGGAGTTGGTGATCCAGTGAGGAGGGAAGGAGATAGATGGAAAAGTCAGAAAGTTCCATGGTTAATTAAGATTCTTGTTAAGACTTGGTGAGCTGACTGGGAGGAATGGAGAATCTAGAGTTTGTCTCCCAGAGTTGTCTCAGCTGCTCTGTGTGTAGGTAGTACCCATCAAAGCAGCAGCAACCAGGTTTTTTACTGCTGGCAGTGTAAAAAAACAGATGAAAACAAAAATTTTAACTTTCAACAAACATTTTTATGTGGAAAACAATGCAAAACTTTACTGAGCATATTTTTATACAAATAACTTGAATAATTCATGGTTGTACTAACCAAAAGAAGAATTTGCATAGAAACTCAGTCTAATTTATGACTTCACCTCCCTGCATTTGGTTAGGATTAATCTTCCGTAAAGTTCTTGTTAAATATTTGTGAAAATCAGTGTAGTGACTTAGGTCATGCTTTGTTTAATTGATTAAATGTTTCTGGAGTTTTACAAATAGTGCATATGTTCTGATGTAGCTTTACTACTAACGAGAAGAAATAGAGCTATCTTTTGGTAGCAGGTTTAATGTATTTCTGCCAATCTTAAAATTATGTTTGATCCATAGTTTTCAGACATCAGCATTGGATGTACGATTTACAATGTTACATCTACCTTCCAATCTTCCTGCAATATGTTTATGCATATAATGCAAAAGAAAAACCAAAGACATCAACAGCCTTTCTCTAGGTTTGTAATTGAAGTCAATAAAGATAAAACTAAATTCTGAATTTCCTATTTTATAAGCTATTTTGTCTGCCATGTCTGGGAAGGAAAATGAAAATTTATGTTGAACGTCTGTATTTAAATGGAAATCAAAATAAGTATTTTTCCTTTTCTGTTCTGCAGTTATTCCAGTTGTGGGCCTGTCAATGTAGCTTTTTATCACGCATTTTTAGTGCTATAAGCTTGAAATCAGAATGGATTTGGGACAGTGAAGTTCAGTATATTTACGTTCCATTTTCAAAAGCTTATAATGGAGGATACTGGTGTAATCCCACCAGCCTTTTTAGTATTCCAGTGTTGTGGACACTTTAGTAATTTTTACAAATTTACACTTAGTTCTTTGAACTTGACACAGGTTGTGGAAGTCAGACATTTTAGTGAGTCTTTCAGGAAACACTTCAAAATGAGCCTGATGCAGTGTCCTTTCTGCTTCAGATAAAACTAGACATCCTGGCTGGATGTTTACCAGTGTTATTACAGCACAAGGTATTTATGTCTTGATTCTTTTCGTAGATTTGCCCACCCTCCTCCACCCTTGGTTTTATTATTCTTTGTAGGATGGTTAGAATAAAGATGTAATGAATTCACCTTTTATGTTACTGACATATGTTTTCAGCAGCTAACTGAAACTAAATAGTTTAAAAAAAAAAAAACCAACTAAGAATACCACCTACAAACAGTTATTACTTTTAGCTGAAATATATAATAACAAATGAGGATGATGTATGTTATGGAATTTGATAGTAAATTCCTTCATGGTAATTACTTAAAGGAGTTACTCTCGGTGCTTAATTGATAACACTGTGGCTTGCTTCACTTCGGTGAGGTGTGGGAATGCGAGGTGCCGAGGTCACTGCATTCCATCAGGTTTCAGTCTAGACAGGCAGAGAGCATCATCCATTCTGTACCAGACAAGGAAGGCTGATCTAAAAAGTGACCTTCCAGCTAAAGAATGCTATGGTGGGCACGTGGAAGGGCAAGTCAAAAGCTCAGAGTGATCACCAGAAGTATTCTACCTAGACTTAAGGGTCTTGACTTGAAAGTGTGCCATCAAGATTGCAGAATCTTGGTTTCTTCTCATTTCATGGAAGTGGTTTGATGAAGTGCTGTGCAGTTAATTAGATTTGATTGAAGGAAAAGCTTGTTATCTAGTGAAGGTGTGAGGAAGTTTGGGGTGCACTTTTATAGCAAAAAGTGTTAGGAAATAGTATGAGAAACTCCTTTGTCTTAACTGAAAAGTAGTAGAGTGAGCTTTGACTTTTTAAAACAGGTTTTCCAACAAAAGAGTTTTGTGGTTCTTTTTTTTTTTTTCTTGTCTACTTCTAATGCAAAGGTAAAGTATGACGTAGCACGAAGTGAGCCCGGTTGAATTAGTTCTGCTTCCATTTGTCGATTTGATTTTTGTGTAGGCAGTACTAGCATGGGCTGGGGAGGAGAGCTGCAGGAGAAAGTGGTGGAGCTATGGAGGAAAGCTGGAAAGGTATTTTCAAGTTTTCTTTGTGATGTGAGGACCAGCAGTGAATAGTCCCTGGTAGCATGGGAAGCACAGGCATGAGATGCACCGTGGCAGCTTGAGGATAAACGTTAACTCATGAGCAAAGGGATGTTAAGGAACAGGATCAATTTGGACAGAATCTAAGTAGTTTTGCAGATGCTTTGCTTTGATTTTGCTCTTTGTGAGGGCTCCTGACCTGCACTAAGTCTAAGATAGCACTTGAAGTTGTTAGCAGGCATATACAAAGTTACTGCAGAATATCTGTATGGTAAACTCCCACTGTAATTTCATATTTTATCTGGCTTTGTGGACATCATTCCTTCTCCCTTGTGAATTGTTCTGCTTTAGCAGGATATGATAATTCCTCTGCTGTTGAAGTGCCAAGTGGAGCACTTCAAGAAGGGGAGCTGCAAATGTATTTAGCCGTGGATGAGCATAATTCTGTGGCTTTGTTTTCACCGGCAAAACCAGATTTACCTAGAAGCACAGCATTAAAACCAAAAATTTATATCAGACACATGTACAAAAAAAGTCTTTATTTTAACTATATGTCTGACCTTAAATCAACTATTTTGTACATAATTGTGAAAGCTTTTATGAAGTGTTTTTTCTCTGCAGGATCTCTGCCTCGTTTGGTGGAAAAAGGGATAATTTCAAGTTCTTACAGAGAGTAAAATTTCACAGTTGTAACCTCCCTGCTTCTCTCTTTCCCTTGGATGCTATATCTCCCAGTTGAGAGATGGTTATTCATGTGTGCTTCTTCTTGTTCTCTCTTCTTAATTTTCATTTTACCCCCTTATTTTGTTTATTGTAGAAAGAAATTTTTATTTAAACTTGCATTACTGTTTTATGCATTCACTTGCTTTAATGAAAAGAAACGATTTGTATCATGTTACTCAGAAGAGATCTTTAAGTGCTCAGATCAACTGGGATGCAAAAAGGAAATGCAGAAGGCTGGAGTTTGTTCTCCCCTAAATGAATGCTTAGCTTCCCCGACTGATAGACTTTCTAGAAGTGGAGCACTCTGATTTTCCTAGTTTTATTGTCTTGCAGAACACAGACTCTGAGAATCTGGTCCGACTGATGACAGATCCTCTGGATTTGTTGTGAGGCAAATGAATTGGTGTGAGATGGGAGATGGTACAGGACAATCATTGCCTACATAAACTTGGCTCAGGGTAGCTCACAAGAAGTGGCTCATCTAGTAAAATTTTTAAACATGCGTGAGCTTGAGTGAGTAATTAAGGAAGCGATTTGAGATAAATATTTAAATAATCCTTTTGGAAGAATTGTATGAAGCTTTGGTCAGGATTTGGGGAGTGGGGCAGTTGAAGTAGAATTGTGTGAAGGGCTGTTCCAGCCTTTAGGGAATATGAAGATTCCATGCCTCAGATTTATAAACTATTCCTTCTATAGTGCATTTTATTAGAGCGTTTGAGGACTTGGGGAAAGCAAGCTGGTCTTACATTTTCACTCTGCATCAAAGAAAATAATTTTTATTCTCAGTGCTTTCTACTACTGTATTGGGGGAGGGAGCGAGCATGTGACAGATTAGAAAGAGAGTCTCCGTGCTCTCTTCGAGATCTATTCATTAGTGTAATAGCAGATACTTTGTAGTTCTGTTGGAATTGTTTTGAATTCTCATCTTTGTGTTTGGAGTTGTATTGTGCAAGACGGATGAGATCAGGCTTTGGAAGTTAGCTTAGAACTGCTCTAGCCTTTGCTTGTTCTGCCCTTCCTATCCTTCCGGTTTTTATTCAGAAAATGTATACAGATGTGAATACAAAGACTGTCCTCATCTCAAATATCTCCACTTAAGGGGAAATGATAAGACTTCTGTCCCATACCTGGCATATGGTAGCATTTATCCAGTTCTGTTAAGGAGTAGAGAAGATTTATTTTAGCATGTTATAGTAAAACTCTCATAGCTTTAAAATAAAGGGAATTAGACCAGAATCAGAGTTAACTCGGTCTTTAGCGACAATTCTTCTAGAGGGGAGTTCTTAAATTCCTCTCTAATGGTCCTCCAAATCCTCCCTTTTGGTTATCAGGAGCTGACAGTTCATACAGCAGTGTCTGTCTCTACAGGTTCCTGTGTTTGAGTTAAATTGCATTAAGTGCAAATGCTCGCACCAAGTAGGCAGTGCTTAAGCAGTATTTTCAAAATTTGTTTGGGAACAGCAGCAGCCGAAATGTGGATCCCGCTGCCTGGCCTGCTGGTTCTTGTTCTAAGCCTTAGCTAATTCAGCCTTGTTTTTTCTGTGTGAAACAGAAATAGATACATTCAAAGGTAAAGCTGGCTCTTGCCCTCCAGGGCAGAAGTTTGTTTGGAAGTAGTATTTGGCTTTTACTTTGAACCTGTGACAGCAGTGAAGACAGTGAATCCTTGCGAGCTGCGAGCCCAGATACTTTGTAGAAGCAGCCGAGGGAAAAGGAAATAGTAGTTACGGCTACACAAGACGAAGAAAGGAAACGGGAGCCTCCCTCAAGCGCAGCCACTAAGCAAAATAGTTAAAAATAGCTGCTTTTCCCTTCTAAGCAATTGTCTAAGCTGCCATAAATGTGGTTGTTTCTTGGGAGCTGGCGACAAGTCTCATTCTCTGGATTTTGTGTTCTGAGACACCAATTGTATTTTGCAGACTTGTGCTGTGCACACCACTGATTGTTGCAATACAGATGTCTAAAAGAATAAAAAAGAGCAAAAACTTGAAGTCTAACTGTAAAGAAGAGCATCACAAAATTTACAAACTATATAGACAGTGGGTGGAACAAGGGCCATAGTGAGATGAAGTATCTCGCTGTTGCTCAGCATGCCAGCAGCAAAGAGGAATGGATCTCTGCTTTGCTGGCTCCCACTCCATTGTCATTCACTTCACCCTTCGAGGTTTCTTTCATTACAGTCCGAAAATAATGAGTTTTTGAAACATCAACTAATTGAAAGCGAGCTGTGAAAGCATTGTACTTACTGAAACTACACTTAGGGAGAAAAGCAAAGAAAAGTGGCGATTTAATTGCAAAATTTTACAACTATTAAAGATTCCAAATTTTCAATGAAATTGTTATCAGGAAGTTTAGAAGTGTGTGTGTTAATTTCTTACCACTGTTAACTGCTTACTTTCAATTATATATGATTTTAATTTTAAATATATTTTGGAGTAGTTTACCTTGTGATTTACCTTACTGTTTGTTAAACAGTATTTTTTTATAATAATTTCTGACCCCTCAATTTCTTTAACTTGTTACCACAAGTAGGTTTATGTTGGCCTTCATTCTCTTTGTCTGTTTGATAGAAAAACTGCTTCTGAGAAGCTGAATAAGTGGCTAAGACAGCTGAGTAAATCACTAAATAGGTTTTTTTGGGTAATGTATATCTTTGCTCAACTATATGAATAGATTTTACTGATACAGCAAAAACATAGTGCCTGATTCATAGGTATATGGTGGATGTTCCTTATTTTAGATGAAAGTAATTCTCTAATCTTAAGTTATATCTATATTTAAATTAGCAAATCCGAGTATGTGTACTCCAACATGCTTTCACTGCAATTTTAGAAGCAGCAGAACGTTCTCTGCAACTATTGTTCCTTTTAGCAGTGAGTATCCTTGGGTTTTTATGGCAAGAATAAGCAAAATGTGGCGACATGAGCACAACCTGAATTTTTCTGTATTTCCTTGGTGCTTTTTCACATTTTTTCTCTCTTCTGACAAATGTTCTCCAAGTGTCTGTTCTGCCCGTGTGGGAGAGAGACTATAGGTAATTTGAGATTTAGAATTACCCAGTTATGTTGCTGGAGTGCTTTGGTGTCTAGTACTAGTTCATATGAGTTCTCTGAGCCCTGCCCTCCTTGTAGATTCTAGACAGAAAAGGCACTTAAATAACACATGAAACCCTAAGAGCATTTTCTGTTAACCTTTTCTTAAGTTGTTCATTTTTCACCTCTCAAGTAGTGACCTTAATGTGAGGGAATCCAGAAGTCTGGTGTTTGAGAATTGGTAAGAGATGCTATTGCCATTTTCTCAGTGCAGTTTGATACATTTTAAGTTATATGTGCTCTGAATGAACTTTAAGCTAGTTCTGGCTATTCAACTGATTTCGATTCTCTTCCTGTTTGTAACAGCTGATGCTGGTAGTGAAATCTGTAAGATTTCTTAAGGCCCATTGTCTGACAGACATGATGATTATGAGCTTAAAATTAGTGATTTTGGAATTAGGAGACAACGTTTTAAGTCATCTTCGGAAAGCCAGAACTTTTCTAATTTCTGCAAAAACAAGGAGGTAGTGTTAATAAATTCCTGAATTAAAATATGCTAATTGCCAAACCTTACACTTTTATCATATTACAGCCATTATGAATGGACGATGGACACTGAACTAGAGTCTTTTTACTGTGGGAGAACTTTCTAGCTAGGTGCAGATTTCAAACTGTAAGTACATTTACAGGTGTCATAATCTGTTGTGGCATAGAGATGGACTAAAATAGAACAATATATGATGTAGTATTGGTTAATAAATAAAAATAGAAGATATCTGTAAGATTATTTTAGCTATTTACAGCTTGGAAGCACGAGATACGCTAATGAGGTGTGAGAATGCTGATAATATAATTGGAGGTAAATGTTTTTCTTTCCTAATTTTCCTCTGTGGCTGAATGTCTGAAGCTCCATGCACTAGACTTTTGTGAAGAATGAATCCTCTACTCAAAAGGATAAATGCCTCTTTAAACCTAGGAGAAAAAAAACCAACAACCTGAGTTGGCAGCTGGAAAGACTGTACAAGGAGTTGCTTTCTGCTTAAAGGTTTTATAGATTTCTGAGTAGATCTAAGTAGTTTACTTTTGATGTCAACCTGAAGCATTCACACAGTTTGTGGATAATTAATATGGCATATTACAAACATGTTGCTTATCTCTGTTTCCCTTGTATGTAGTTTTCTTTGATTTCAAAGACAGAAAAATCTGCACAGAAGCGATATAGTAATTAAAAATACAGTATGTCCTACCATTTTTGTTTATGTAATTTGCTTAATGCTACTTAAAACAAATAAGAAAGTAAAAAAAAAAAGTAGTAACTAAATTGTCTCTTAAATCCAGACATTAGAAGCATTGCAATCAAATATTTTCAGTTAAATACTAGGACTCCTTGTAGTCCTTTCTCATGTGAAAGATTAAGCCTTGCCAGGGATGGGCACTTTCTTAAGGGAAGGGAAATTTCTCCAGGCTTTTATTTAAAAAAAAAAAGTATTGCCTGCTGCTGCTATCGTTATGAATGTTGAAGATCAATGGACTTCACAGCCTGTATGACTCTGAGTTCTAGATAGCAAGCGGGGAATATATCCTGGTGGTACAGGGCTGTGTTACCTACTTAATTTTCTAGTGAGGCACAGTGTGGCTCACCTCAGATTGTCTTTGTTGGTATTCTGCTTGAGTTCTGTGCTTGTAGGCCAGTCCTGTACCCACCAGCTAATTCTTACATCCCCAGTGCCCAAATGATGCCATTCAATTGGTAAACTGTGGCATGTCTCTTTGGGACATTGTTTTATTCTGTATAGATGTGCACTGCTAGAAACCTTGGAATCTGTGTATGTTTAGAAAGACTTTCTCCCCCAGAGTGTTGAACTTGCTTCTGTAACCCTGATACTTTTTACACCACATTTAATGTCTTATTGTATCTTTGGATGAATTTGAGGAGTATTTAATGATCTTAAGATTTGGATGTGTAACTCCATTTATTACCAAGAAAGAGACTATAAAGATTCCTAAAGAAGAATGGAGAAAAGACTGAGAAATAAGTCAGTCTAATAGTCTTTCTTGCATCCAGCTACCCTGCTGACAGCTGCCTGCAATAAGGTTGTTAAGAATTAATTTAAAAAAACCTCCAAACTCCCCCTCAAACCTCAGCCCAAAACTCTATATATTGAAAACAAGATGTTGTTAAAAGTTTTGAAACAGCATTTAATACCCTACTGGTTTTTACTGCAATAATGTTTTTTTCCTAAGTGCAGTGTTGTGACCAGAATCACTAATGAACTTCTAGGGACCTAAAGGGTGTGGGGACCAGTTCCTTTTACAAAGCAGAGTCATTCTTTATTGCAGACTACAAACATTTCCTATCCCTCTTTTCTCGCTTTTGGTTGCATCTTCTCTCTGGCTTTTGATCTTTTCATTTGGTTTTGACCTCTTTTGCTTTAGTCTGATTTTTTGAGAAGAGATACCACTGCTGCTCACTCCACTAGCATGCATTATGTCTTCTCTTTGCCTTTTACATACTAACGTTGGTAGTATTTTGGTTTCTTCCTATTCTTTGTGCTTTCCTGGCACAAGTAAGGTGCTTAGAAGAGTGTTATGCTTTTACTTCCAGCTTTACCAGAGTAGCTGCTTGGTTGCTGGTGGAGTAACTGTAGGTAAGGGTACTTCATACCTCAGCTCATTCATAAAGCAGCTGACCACTTTTCTACCTGTCTGTAGGAAAAGTATATGCAACCATCCAGTGTCATAGGTAGTAGAGCATGTCCAGTGGTGCTGATCTGTGAAATACTGAGTTTCCAAACTAATGACTTCAGAAGAAGTTCTTCAACAGTCTGTAATTTTGGTACCTTGTCAAGAAAATGAGCAATCCTCCCTCTATTCCCCTTCCATTTCTCCAAAAGAAAAAAAAAAAAAACCAGCTTGCCACAAACCGACCAGACACCACACCCTTGGTACGAGGCAGCCCCAGCTGCCACATCTTAAATTCAGCTCCTTCCCATTTTAGAATTTGTCAACAGAATACTTTCAAAAAGTATTTTAGTACAGACTTCGCAAGCTATTTTTTTTCTAGTCTTACTCTCAGGCATGACAGCATCATTTTAACAGTTTGTCTTTTGATTCCATGTAAACAGCACTTGCTGTTTAAATCTGGGACCACACTGATAGTTTGGCAGATGTCTTAAGCAACCAAAAACAGAGTTCTTTTAAGATGTGTCATATCCTTAATTACAGGCAGAGTTCCAGGCTTGGTTATAATAAATGTAATTATTCTCTCTCAATTTAAATTAAAAGTGAGTAAATACAAATAATGTTAACCCAGCTGTCCCTCACTGCTATCCTTATTTGGCTGACACTGAAAATATGGTTAACAATGTAATTGGTTTAGAAGAGGTCCTAGAACTTGAATTTCAGGTTATGTACATGAACATATTGAGGTGATATTGCGTGAAGATGAATTAGAACAGGGACACTGGTGATAGTGGTGGTCAGCTTAATGAAACAAGATCATGATACAAAGCCAGTGACAGTCAGACCTCGTGTGTTAATGGAAATATTCATGAACGGTTTGACCCGAATCACTGTCGTGCCTTCCAGTGTTTTGCAGTTTTGGTGAAAACTTTCCTTTGGCTTGAATTTGTTTTGTAACATTTTAAATAAGTAAATAAAAAATGTCAGGTAATTTCATAGAGTTTGAGGAGAAGCTTCTAGTAAAAAATTTTTTGAAGAAGCTGAGGAGCAGCCCATTATCTGATACTGGAGAATGTGCATCACTCCTATTCTGTACCCTGTCCCTCACGCTTCTCAGGGAAGCCGCTGGCTGTGGAGTATTCAAGTGACTGCTCCCTCTTATTTTCTGCTCTGTAAGCAGAAGGACTTGTATTCAGATGAATATTTTTAATGGATCCATTCACCAGTTACACATCTTAATGCAGAGCTTAAACTTCTTCAGAGCTCCACATGCTCTGAGTTTTACTGTCTGGCATTCAAATGACAAAGCCCTACGTCCGTGTGGATAGAGATTGTGTTCTGTTTCCAGAGCTGCCCCAGTGACAGAAACCCTGTGTTTGATTAATAGTTTTACATGGGAAAGGTTGTTCTAAAGCTCTTAACAGGAGAATAAGCTTTCTTGTGATCATTCCTCCTGTGAAGATATTGGTACAGTTTTTAACAGCAGCCTATGTGAGGTAGTTTAGTTTTGTAAGGGAGCCAGCAAGAGGTTTGATGGACTTAATTGACTTGAGACTGCTTTTTCTGGGCTTACAATGAATCTTGAAAGGAATATGAGAGCCTGTCTGAAAGACACAAGGGAAGAATCATTGTCAAGTGCCACCCCTCCTTGCTTTACCAGTGACTTATTTGAAGCTTATGGTGGCTGTGTTGAAGCCATTACCCTTCTTGGAGCAGAGTTACACCCCCATTTTGGCAAAGCGTGTTTGGTTCCTGCAGCAAGCAGAGACCTGTTCCAGATCTGCCAGATGTTGCCTCAGGGCCACTGATAGGGCTCTGGCCTATCAGTGGAGGTTCTTGTAAGTGGACATTTTCATGCTCATGTTTTAAATTCCCCAATGTTGCAATTCCAGTCACTGCTTATGATGAAATCATGTAACCAGTAAATTATTTACAGAGGCTGGGCTAGGTTGGCAGAGGTGCCCTCATTGTGAAGTGAACGCTCCTTAAAGCAATATAACAATAGAGAGCAGAATTGGAGCAGAATTTAAATGAAGTAAAGATTTTGTGTCAGCCAGCCAGAGGGGCAGATCAGGTTTGCTGGAGTACTGGCTGGGTTTGTCTTCATAATCTGATACTGTAGCCCTAGAAGCTTGTAGGGCTTTTTGGTTTTGTCTATAAGGTGACTAAAATAAGTGATTGTCATAGCATCTTCTAGTTCTTGTAATTTCTTAATATAGTTTTGGTTATCAAGAACTTGCAGGAGATTAACAGATTCTCTTCTGTGAATTATTAGCAAAGCTGGGGAGGCCAGTTTACTTCAGCTCAAGACAAGCTTGTTTAGAAGCAGCAGCAACAAACTTATGTCCAGATCAAGACAACACAGAGGTCAGAGGTAGGTAGCTGTTTTGGATGAGTATAAAAGAGAAATTCAGCAGAAAGGAAAAAAACTTACTATTTTAAGGGAAATTTCTGAAATTAAGTACCTGTATTTTGTGTGTTCTTGCTGTTTTCAAATATACAGTTACCAAACTTCTATTATGTAGTGTTACCCTTTCTGGCTTTAGGTTATGTCAGTCCATCTCTCCGTTTGGAGATCTCTGACTTCCAGGATCTGTCCTGCTCCTAACTATGTATTTCTTCTTCTCCCTTGTACTCATCTGGAACCTTAAGCAGCTTTAAGTCACTAACCTGGCAGAAATTTAAGTGGTGTGTTTGTGGGACTACTGACCTAGTTTTCTGCCAGAGTGATGAGTTACAGCACCTTGTGGGGGCTCCTGCTGTGGGTCAGCTCCAATGCTTGTTAAATAGTGGGAATGTGCAGCACTTTTTTACTGTGCTTCAGAATTCCCAATGTCTTATTCTGAGAAGGAAGTTTAGCGTTGCCTTCTCACCCTACTTATTTGTGAGCTTCAGGACTGTTAGATGTTGAAACACTATCTATGTACTTACATTTTGTAGAGTAACTAGGCTTCTCAATACAGCCCTTTATATTCCATTTTAAATTTGAAGAGCCTGTGAAGCTTTCCTCTGCTACAGAATGGACTGTATTTCTTCTTTCATGTTCTTGGACCAAAGTTTCATGGCTGTCTAAACATAATTAATGGCTGTCTGTAAAGCATGATTTTTCTGAATATGCAATGAAGGATTGTAACAACGATGTTATAATGTTTTAAATGAACATGAGAAATGTGAAGATTAAGAGTTTTGTGAAATAGTTCAGTCCCCACATGATGTGCAAAATGGCTTTCAAGGTGTAAGTACATAGTCTAGGTGTTCCTGCTCTGGCAGGAGGATTGGACTAGATGATCTCTTGAGGTCCCTTCCAATCCCTGATGTTCTGTGATTCTGTGATTAATTTAGTAGGATACAAGCTTTTAAGGCTTGTTGAAAAAGATGCATCAGTTGCTCTGTATTTTTCCTACAACAGCTAATCTTCAAATTGTAATTGCCGTTTACATCGGACTCCCAAGCTGAAATATTTGCCTGCTTCCTTTTTTCGTGCTTTACCAAGTATTTATGTAAAGTGGATTGAAATTATGTTCTGAGTGATCGAGCAAATTTTTATTTTTCTTTATTGTCAAAGTTCATTCTCATAAAACTATTTTAAGGTCATTTTGTTGTGATATGGTGCAATTGTCTTGCTTTGTAATTTGTCTTTATACATAATCTCTACTTGAAACTCCCCCTCTTCACAATGCCTTTACCTTATCTCAGAGGAAGAGCTGAAATGTTTGCATTGGACTACAGCAGAAGTAGTCTTGAATTTCATGAATGCTTGTGTGTAAGGAAAGGCAAGTCTGATTACTGGTGACACTTGCAATTCCAAAGTCCAGGTCATTAGGAGTGAGTTTATACAGGGCTTGCACGAAGAAGGAAGTAAGAAATGGCACAGAAATGTCTGTGCAAAGTAGTGAGATATAGGAAGTCAGAAAAGGCCAAAACTGGCAAGTTTTGGGGAGGATCCAGGTACGTGTGACTAGCAGACCCATTGCTTACTTTTCAACTTCAGTGATGGTTGCCAAACAGTCTAGATCTGGTTTTTTTTGTATTCTGGTGTGGCTTTGGTGGGCTTTTATGTCCAGAAGTAATTTTTTGTTTTCAAATCCAAAAGTACAGTAAATTTATCTACTTTTTCTTGGTTTCTAGGGGTTTCTAGAGACATGTCTGAGATGAGTGTAAAAAGATTTTCAGAAAGGAATCACATTGCTAGTAAATAATCCAATTAAATTTTAATGCAGAAGAGTGTATGTTTGTCTAATTTCTCTGAGACAGCTTCTATCATTTATAGTCACTGAAATAATGAATGTTTTCTCTGTAGTTTATTTAAAGAGATCTTCAGAGAACCTCTTTGCATATTCTATAAAAATATATGTAGATTGACTACCCACAAGCCCCTTCACTGAGCTATCAAAATTTTATTAAGGCACTTCAAAAGAATTGAGGCAAGTTAAGATTTTTGTGTCCTGAAGTGGTATCAGGAACAGAGCAGATTCTTACTATTTCTCATTTTTTCAAGAGGATAATTGGAATCTCTTAATCTGTTGGTTGATATACTTGGTGATGGGTTGCTGCGAAATCAAAGAAGTCAAAGAATGAAGTGCTGTGGTGTTTGCTCTGTGGAAGTTTAGTTACTCTTCCTTGTACAATTCTGTACTGTAGTAGTGTAATACAGGCAAGGTCACAGTTTAAACTTTTATAAAACTCTCATAAAACACTGTCACAATCTAGCTGATTTTAAGAGTAGTTTCTCCAAGAAAAAGCTCTTGCTTTTAATGACTGGAAAAGTGGATGGTGTGATGCTGTGGATCACTGAAACAATCATTGATGAGGACAGTTCTCCCCATTTTCTAAAACTCCCCCAGTCAGCATTTGAACACAGATTTCTATTTCAGTGACCAGACCATTGACTCCAACAGATAGATTTCTTTGCCTTTGTAGGTTTCTTGTGAGTTTTGTGTTTTGTGTTTAAAGGGGGGTGATGAATCCTAGATTGTTTTTCTGTGATCACTGAAATAGATTAAACCTTGAGCTTGACTTCCACCTACCTCCCATCTATCTTGTTTGGCCTTGCCTTCTCTCCCCTGTTGCCACCAATGCTTCAGTATGCAGTGAGACCCTTTGGAGTGCTGTCTTTTTGAAAATACCCTTTCCTTACTATCCCAGTTTGTTTTTTCTCGAGTTTGTTTCTCCGAATTATTTTACTGTTCAGCTTCATGAAGTATCAACTCTGGCTCAAGACAAATAGCAGTAAGTAGGGGAGGGGAAAAGGCAAAGTGGTGCTAATCCTACTTCAGTTTCGTTTTAAGAGGTGGTGCAATGGCTCGGGGAGAGAGAGAATTATTCCTGGATTACTGAATAGCAGGGTTGTCTACAGTTATTAAGGAACTGATTAGAAAAAAATCTTTGTCTAACCACGAGTGGTCCATGGAGCACTGGAGAGTTGGTAGTTCACAACTGATGTGTAAAGAAACATATTAAACAGTTTAAAAGTGCATTTCTTCAATCAAAAGTTTGGCTCAAGGATTGACGTCTGGGGATCTTTTGTCTAAAGAGAGAGAAAGTTCTTTTTTTTCTCCTCTATTCTCATTGGTAATTTCCTTGATATATCAGACAAGGCTCATCTAGGGCTTAACTATATTGTGCTTTTTAACAAACTTCGGGTCAGACGTTTTCTGCAAGGAAAAGGAACTGAATAAGTTTGAGTTGGTGTGTGTGATACACACTCACTTTGAGTATCTTTTAAATTTCAGTTGTTTTTTTTTTCCTCGATTTCTGTCACTAGGCAAATAGCAAATTGTGGGAAAGTGTAAGTGTTGGATTTTTTCCTTTTTTCTTTTTTTCCTGTTGTTTTATTTTAAAGGATCCATTTCTCCCTGAGAAGCATTGCTTTGTGGTGCTTCCCAGCCCTTCTCTTTTGTTTCATGTCGGCTTCCCTAGAATGCTTAAATATGCTAATCCCTGGCAGCAGGAGGGTAAAGGCTTTTTAAACTTTTTGGTTATGTGAGCCTTTGGTTACTTAAGATAATAAGAGATTGTAAATAATAAAGATAGGTAAATTATGTGCAACTTATTTACTAAGATTACGTTTGAAAGCTTCTAGAATAAAGTGAGAGAGATGGTAAGAGACCTTTAAACAGCAACTTGTGCAGTTCTAAATTTATTTAGCTCTACTACTGAATCATATCTGATGTCTCTCAAGCTTATCGATGATGAGAAAAGCTAATATTATTGCTGTTCTAAAAAGCTACTTATTGGAATGAATCAAATGGTCAGTACAATTTTATATGAACTTTTACTGAACTTATTTATAATTTAAAGATTTCCTGCTGACGTGTTGATTGTTGCTACTTTTCTCCTCCCATTGAAGCTGCTGCTGCCTTTTGGCTTGTTTTCGTAAAGTGATAGCTGCCTGATGGTGTTCCTTAGTACGCATACAATGCAAAATTAATGAGTCCTTAATGTTAATCAGAAAGTTAAAGACCTGCTTATATGCTGCTGAAGGCTCATCTTGAATGTTAAGCCAAACCAAGACATTTATCTTGTGTTCAAAATAAATGTCTTGGATTTGCATAAAGTCAGATTTCTCTTGGTGCTTAATTGCTTTTATATGAAATAAAGTTTTATAATGGAATTTTGTATGGTTGCATAATTCTTTTCTTATGTGACCTGCTAAACAAATGTTTTTGGTAGTGAATTATGAGCATTTTTAACAGGAGCTTACTGGCAGTGAGGCTTTAATTGTCTATTCCAGCCCTAGAGAAAGATGTCAATCCTTTCAAGATTAGAGGAGATCATTGCTAGCAAAATGGGTGTTTTTTTGGGTATTGTTGTTTTTAATAATTTCATGCCATTACCTTCCCTAAAAGAATACTGATTAATGACATATAAGGATATTGAATCGCATTTAAAATTTTGTTTTTTACACAAAATGCTATAATGCCCATCTTTGGGAGTCCAAAGCTTCTGGTGTTTTAGCAGCCATAGAATTATAGTGGAAAATATTAGACATTTGTGTGTCAGACATCTGAAACTGGTCTGTATTGAAAACCATCCAAAAATGTATGCAACATAAGTGTAGGATTTCAAAAATATTCTGTTCTTACTGGTGCCAAGTGAAAAGCTGGAGAAGAAATTATTGTATCAGCCTGAACCTTTCCATCCTCTCAGCAGTCAGCTAGCTGAACTGCTTTTTAACCAGTGGGATAATCCTTGGAAATTATGTGCATGGGGTCATTAAGAAAAGCGTAAGTGCAGGTTTCCAAACTATTCAGTTGCCCCATGAAGGAGGAAGCTGAGGTGAAAGGTGAATGGCCTTGACCTGAAGCTTCAGCCATATGACTGTGGCTTTTTGCCATGTTGTCACGTAGGCGGTGAATGCCAACCTGCAGTGGGGGAGGTCCAGCTTCCTCCCAGCATCTTCCTCCCAGCATCCTCACGCTGCCGCTGCGGATCCTGCTGCTTTTCTGCTTCACTACCCTGATGTGGGCATTGTTGATGCCTTTTCACTCGCAGCCCCTCAATCTGATTCAGACGCTACTTGAGTTTATCTAAAGGTCTTTCGCCGCCTCCTCTCTCAAAATACATCCTATGTAGCAAATATTCAGTGTTGTGATTGTGGAACTGTTCAGACGCACCGTTACAAAGCCAGATTTAAATGAAATCCACACTAAAATTTTAGTCCACTTTGGTGAGAAAATGGTAAATAGAATAACAGGTTTTTTATGATAGCAGCTTGCTAAATTAAAGGTTGCTGGATATTGTTGAGAAGAGCAAACATTTCCATCTCCTCCATACTGTTCATTATGCAGAAATAGTGTCTTTTCAAACGTCCTTATGTATAAATCCTTATTTCTGCATTTCACAAGTGTTAATTGGTATACATTCCATAATCTGAAATTAACAATGTGAGATGATGGTGTTACTGCAGACCTTTCCTTTGATACCATACGCTGGGCTGCTAACTCACGGAATCACAAAATATCAAGGATTGGAAGGGACCTTAGAAGATCATCTGCACAGAATTATCAATTAGGTATAAATGTGGCTTTATATTTCAGCTGACAGCAGTGTTGTTCACAAGTAGAAGTATAATTTGAATAATGTAGGAATGGATTTTCACAGCTATGGTAACCCAGACAGTGCTTTACCCCTTCTGAGCTGGTGGACTTTCTGGTATCTTTTCTCTTGAACCGTTTGCCTTCCCTTCTTGTTTGCTACTTTGTTTGCTGTTCAGATTTCCCACAGCCTATTTATGCTATTACTATTGCATTTACTTTAAAGTTTTGCCTTTGCAAAATTATCCAAATGCAGTGCTTCCTTGAATAATGTGCTGTGAAACGCCTTTTGTAGGAAGTGACATCTTCTTGCCAAGTGTGAACTGGAGAGACTTGCACTCCTTTTCTGTTTCTTCCAGCAGTGGGGAAATATTTGGTGTTACCTATAGTATTGGTTAGGACTCTGCTTTGCGTTTATTAAAGATTAATCATATCTTCTGTTAGGTGTGGTTTCTTTCCTAACACACGGGAAACACATGAATCTGGTTCCCATGTTTGGTCTTATGTGATCTCCCTTACCTTTAGGAAAAGTTTGCTGCATTGCTCACCTGGGTTGAGGGAAAAATTGCCAGTCCTAACCTAGGATTTACTTCTTACATTCATTAGATATTACAGACAGAATGTAGCCATGGCTTTTAATGTGAGCTTTGAAGAGTACGTACCTTTACCAAACACTGTATACTTACTGTGTATATATATAATTTATGTGTCTAGAACAAAAGACTTGGGCTGAGAACTGCTTTCAGCATGAGATGGTAAAGGAAAGGATGTATCAGTGGTAAAGGGAGTGAACTTCCTACATGATCATTTTGAGCTTTGGTGCTAGCGTTGAGCCCAGGGAGATGGGATTCTTTGTTGGTTTGTTGCTGATCATTTACTATAGTTATACTTCTCAGGTGGATTTTGGTTGCCGGTGTGATCTGAGCAAAGAGTTTCATGCAGGGTGGCTCCTGGGCACATGTGATCTTTTTGAAAGGAAATATTTTTGGCTTTGTTAGAGAGCATTTGGATTATATCTTGTAATATTATAACAATTCAAACTGAAATTATAATTTTAATAAAGTCTGTAAATTATTCTAGAGAAAAGTGCTGTTTCTTTCCAAATAAACCCCAGGTCCAAACAGGAAAACTCCACTTCATAGCTAGGTGAGAGAGATCACTTTTTGTGCACAGTTTTGTCTTTTTATTCTTTTTTTACTTGGAAAATTAATAGAGCAGTTTGGAAGCACAGATATTGCTATATGTTGTATTGTTAGATTGCACTGTAATCCTTTTTTTTGCGTGTGTTTGTTAAAACTAGCTTGTAGTCAGTCAGAAAAGGAAGTATCTATGATATAAAGCATGGAAAATATTGTAATTTAAAAAATGTGTAAGTATAACTGGACATTGCATTCTCAAGCAGATTATATTAAGTAGTGTCACTACTGTTGTGTTGTTTCTCTAGTTGAGAGCTCATTCAAAGGAAGCATCTCCTTTGTATTGTAGATCTTGGGTTCTGTCATACGGATTTGCTCTATCAGTGATGTTTAGAAATCAGAACTTTACTGCTAATTGAATTTGTTCCCCCCAGATATTCAATAGATAGATGGATTTCTCACTGTTTCAATCAGAAGGGTTTCTTTTGCATGAAGTATTAGCTACTTGAATAGCACTATATGTAAACTTCGTTAATTGTTTGAGTGTATTAGCAATTGCTTTTCTTGGACAACAGTTGAAGTGACATTGGATTAGCCCAGATAAAGTCTGGGATATGTGATATTCCAGAATGCCTGTTTGTGTCTTTATTTTGGAAGCAAAAGCCCGGCTGTCAGGCGCGGCTTTGCCCGCAGTTCATGTCTGTTTGATGAAGGCGGGTTGCGGCGCTGGAGAAGCGGCTGCGGAGCCGAGGAGCTGCCAGGACCTCATTAAGTGGCAGCTTGGACCAGAGCCAGGCATTCAGGGCAGGGGAGCCTCAGCATTTTCTCTCCCGGCCGAGAGAAGCCTTTTTAAAGGGGAGGGGGAAGAAAGAAAAGGCTGCTTCACCCATCAGCTGCTGGGTTTTGTTGTACAGAAGGGGTTAGCTGAGTTCTTGGAAATGAACTTAGGCTGTAATTTCTGCTGGCTGCTATAGAAGTTGGAAGTGTTCCCTCCTGTCCCTTGCCTTTTTCCTTTGCGTTAGGGACACACAATAACCATAACAGGACATTCTAAGGTCTTCCTGTACTCTTAGTAAAATTGACTTCTCTCATGCTGTATTCAGATGAGAAGTAATATGCTGAAGATATAAACATCACCACCTTAGAAAAATAGGGTCTAGTTCTCACATTTACCATTCTTTACCAGCTGTAAATTGTTCCCTAAAAATAAATATTTCAATCCACCCAATTTCTTAAACTATGAGTTACTGATGTAATGCATAATGCTATTTTTTCACGGATATTAAAAATATAGACTCTATTTTTATGGGAAAACCTTTGAATACTTCTAGTTTCTAAGTCTTTAGTAACTGTGGCAACTGTTTTAAGAGATCAAAAAAGGAGGCCTTCTGAAATAGAATTCTGCTAGACTGAAAGATTTTTTCAACTCTGATGCCATGTATTTCTGCTTTATTTAACCTGTAATTTCAGACTGGATAAGATTTAATGCTTTCTAAAAAACACGGTAGCTCTGAGCAGCACCAATATAAAAAGCATTTCCCTTAAGGTCTACCCTGTGCTGATTGTTTTCAACAACTAAGTTATCTGCCCTGAGTTATCTGCAGAGACAACCCAAATTCATGTAGTGTAGCTGAGCCTTTGTAATGGGAGGTGATTTCAGCGATGTACTGGATGAGTATGTTATGTGGATCTGTCTGGATTCTCTCCTCTATCGTTCTCTTGTATTTTTATCGAAATTTGCCCTAAAAGATCTGAGAGGGGGGAAGGGAGAAGCATGGAAATGAATTACAACCTGCAGCCAGCCGGTGCCGTCAGCTGTGAGAGGTTGTTTGGTCATGTTAGCTGGCTTGCTTTACAGATTTGCAAAAACAACTCTCTTGTAGACTTTTCTTTAGAAATTGCAGTCTCCTCATAAGTTTAATAGTTTATTTAGGAAAATTATGGCATTCTCAGCACAGCTGGCAAAACCTCTTCTACCTGAAGAAATCAATGGTGGCTTTTGTTGGTGGTTGGACTGAGTATATGGCAAAATTTATACAGTGCTGTTTTGTGTTTTGAGAACAGAACCTGCTAATGAGTCAGAACATTCATAAAACTAACACATGCCCTCCTCAGACTCCCCAGGACTTGCTATTTCAGCAGAACCCCTCTGTGGACATGCAGGAGAGGGACTGTCATGCAATTTACAGCTTGAAAGCTTATGAAAGCTTATCCTTTTGTATTGCAGGGAGTATGTCTTCAAGGTATTTCTTACCGTTTTTCAGATGCTGGGCTTATTTAAACCCGTGGAAGTGCTATTGAATGAGATGAATTCTAGTGAAGGAAATCTGTATGGTAGTGAAACACTGCTGTTTGTACAGCTGCAGGTCAGTTAATAGAGACATAAAGAAGCAGGCCAGAACAGGGATCTGAATAGTCCTGCATTGTCTGAAGACCTTGCTTAGATGGGTGGACTGGGAAGGGGGGAGGCAGCCTGTTCATGCCACGATGTTAATCATTGTCTAGGAGTGGGGCAGAGCAAGCACCAGCCCTGCAGAGTGGTTACTGTTCCCTTTCCAAACAACATTTGTTTTACAATGTAGATAAATTGTCTGTCTTTTCTGGAAGAAAATGTGAGTTTTGTTTGCTTTTTCAAAGGGATTTAGAATGACTGTAAGGCTTGCACAAACTGATGTTGAGTCAGTGCAATGGTAGCATGTTTTCCCTCTAAGTCTTAGGAATATGGGTAAGAGAAGAGAGAGCAATGATCACTGTGTACTTGGCTGGCACATCAACCTACAGCTGATACTTGAGCTAGAGGGACTTGGTGACAATAGTTTTTCCTCTGTAGATTCCTTTTACAAGAAAGTTCCAAAAGTATTTGAAACAACATAGCCAAAAGGTAAAAATTGGAAATATTGCTGAAATAAACTAAAAGACTCAGATTTCCCCCTTCAATCTAAAAAGGTGAATTACTTCGAATATTTAGTATTTTAATAGTACAGATGTTCATCTGTTACTGATAATCGTATATAAGGAAAGTATCACTGACCACTGCAGGTTGTCTAGTGGAATTTATTTGCTAGAATGGGTGAAGTACTTTTTTTTTCCTAAGCTTGAAAATGTAATGTCTTTCACATTCAACTTGAAATACCAGTTTGATAGCTTAGAAGATTGCGTCTTTCCTTGACATAACTTGAATCATGCTGCAAGTCCTTAGAAACGTTTCTGTGACCTGGGAATACTACAGCCATAGGTCCCACAGGCTTTATACTTAAAACTAGCCAAGACAGTTAAAAGGAAGTAAATTCATTGAAATTTAGGATTTTTTTCCAAAATATCCAAGAGCGAGAAATTATTTCCTTGAACTTGTTTAGATCACCCAAAAAAGATGTTCTAAAGATTCTGAATAATTATGGTCTGAATCATCCCTAGTAGATGGTAGACGAGTATATATGGCATTTTTTCTGTGCCTTGATGGCATGCCAGAAACGTGTCATTAAGCTTGCATGTCTGGATTTGTATTTAGTAACTAAAGATCTATCCATATAATTTAGAAATTAATTTTTTGTTAGATACCACATTTAAGAATTTAGACACTAATTTAAGAAATTATTGTTACTGCTGTTGATGCTAGTCTGTCTTAATTGCTTGCAGGGTAGATATTGATACTGCTTGAACATTTTCTTAGACCTGAACATAATATGATAGGACAACCATCAGAAATAGGAGCATGTTTAAAATGAAAAAAAAAAATTATTCAAACAAAAGAATTAAAGTTACTTCTTACATATTTGTCAAATGACAATAACAACTTAAACATTTTTGTTGCACTTTCCTACACATGACTATCAGATTCCTCATTCTTTATTGGAGCTCCCATGGAGTCATCTGCTGAGATTGCTTTGAATGTTAAGGTCTAGGATTCTAGGAAGGAAAGAGATGTGCATTCTGTCTAATACTGGACAATACTAATTAATATTTGACCCACATGTTTCCCTTCATTATTTAATTTCTTTCTCAGTTTTGTATTCTTGAATTCTTTGAGTGGTGTGCCAAGGAAGACTAATTAATTGGGGTAAGATGTGGCTTTTCTTCCACTTTGAAGAACAGAATCATCCCTCGGCTACAGCAGAGGCTTGTATTAAGAGCTGGAGACAGTATTATTTGATGTACTGGTGAGCTGCAGGACAGAGGGGCATAACAGTGTGACTAATACATAACCATATTGCTATTTGAAGATTAAGGCTTTCTGACATCTGTGCCTCCTGTAACAATGGTAAATTGCTCATCTTTCCTTGCTTCTTCTGCCATTTCATCAGGCCAGGGAAGGTGCAATAAATACCAGAGTTCACCTTGGAACTGAGGGAACTCCCACAAAAGAATTGGGCAAGAGCCAGAAGTATGTTTTCAGAATTATTTTTCAGAGTAGGAGCCGAGACAAAGAATCTATCAGGAATTCTGATTGTTTTTTCTTCCATGTGTTTCTGGCAATGGGAATACAGTGGAGAACTGCGGTGTTTTGATGGAGTGTTAATTTTTACTTGAATGTTATAAAGGTGTTTATAGTTCACAGTGGCACCTGAAGTGATCTTTTGGTTGTTCTTGCTTCCATAATGCTGAATTCCATACAGAACAGTGAAACCAATGAACAAATTTTACAATGATTTGTTATCAAAGCTAGAAAGCAACAGTGCCTTTACTCCTGTCTTCAGTATTTTTCTACAGGTAAGCCAACTCTGGCTTACTGTACTATCTCCATAGGACTTTTAAAAAATTTGTTATTACTAGTGTTACTTCTTAAGATTTTGATTCAAGGATACAGGTACCAACGCCAGGTAGGCATAGCTGATAAACAGCAGATACAGTGAAATGTTAAGGAATAGTCTGGATGCAGACAAAGGTCTGGGCTACCAGAGAGAGATGCCATGAAGAGTGTAATTCTGCCTTGGCTGAAAGATGTGTCAAAGATGCCGCTGGCTTTAATGAGGTCAGCTCTTAGGTTGTAAAGAGACTTGAATAAATACCTTGTGTAATTCTTGTTCCACTGGCATTTCACACAGGCATTAGGATGCAGATGTTGTGATATTGTTTCATTTGTTTTCAGAATTGCAAAAAAAGATAAACTTATCCCAGTCTGTTTGGTCTTCCCAAGAGCAAATTCTGCAGCAGATGTCCCTGCTGGTCTTTGGAAGCTTTGTAGGAGAGAGAGGCACCTTGTAAAAAGCAAGACAGACATGGCATTTTGTTCCATCTGGAATCTGAGTGTTGCATCAAGGAAGCTTCAAGAGCTGCAGTTGCTATAGTGATACTTGCAGTGATGTTTTTTAGTACTTATTTTCTTTGAACACGTATAAAAAGTAAAGCTTAAGAAAATAAGAATTGACAGCCTCAGACTCATTTAGCTTTAAATGGTGGCTTGTGTGGAATCTTTTAAATCAATTTATCCATATCAAGAAAACAGTGTAAAATTAAGATAATGTCCTGTTCATTCTACTATCAAGAGTAATTTTTGTTTTTTAATGCATGTAATTCTTGATTCTTCTAAGATGCTGCTTGTGCTAGCATAGGGTTACTGTATGTTTTGGCAGAAGATGATCAGGATGTGTGTGTAGATCCCATAGGATTCAATAGTTCATAATGCTTTATGAACCAACAGTGCTGCAAGAAGCTTACATCTGATCTGAAATGAAAACACAGGAAGACATAACATGTTACGCTTCTTCCATTTGCTACCCTTTTCCATTGCAGCTGGTATTGGTTGGGAAGCCAGTCTGGCTGTGTCGAGGTGGAGCAGAGACCTCTGCTGTGTTTCTTGGCTTCTGCCTTGACTTCATCTCTGGCTCTGATGCTGCTATTTGGCACTTGACTGGAATTTAACAACTTTAGTACAATTTAAGTGAAGCGCAAATGGTTACATGTGTATACTAAAAAGCTGTGGAAGTGAGAAATGTGGATTAGATCTGGTGACAGGACAAGCTCTGGCAGAATTGCCAGACCTCTGAAAGCTCCTATGCTAGTGGGAGCACTTTCAGGTAATTTTTATTTTTCCCCTCTGGTGTATAATAAGCACCTTCTATTTCTGTTGGAGCAGTTCTGATGTCTCTCACTTCTGCCCAGGATGGTCTCTTCATAAATTATTATCCATGAGATCTTCAACTTTATGTCAAGTTTTTTTTAAAATAACAAGTGGCAAGTGTTTCATTAGGAGGTAAAGGAGGACAGAGCCTGAAAAAAAAGATGTTACTCTCTCATCATATGGAGTATCTGGGTTATAGAGCAGATCTGGTTATAAAGGGAACTGACAAATTTTTGTGCCAGTAGGAGCAAACCAATCTGGGAGTAATCTCCACTGCCATCCATTCATACTACAGTGCTGGCCTGTCTGTTGGTGAATACGTACAGACCTGGGTTCTTACCATTCTGTTGGTGGGTTTGGCTGGTCAGGCTTACCCAAGGATCCCCAGTAGGCATCATCCATAGTAGGTGTTCATCCCTGTTCTGTTGCTGTAGCCCAAAGAGGACTCTGAGATATCATCGCCTTACTTCCTCCTATTTCTGGAGCTGCACAAGTAACAAAGAACAAATTACTTCCCCTGCTTAGGGACTTTAAATATTTTGTAGCATTAGGCAACATCACGACAACTGGGACAGTTTTGAGCTTTTTTACTTAAACATTTTTCATACATCCTTGGATGAAAGCATGTGTTGGTTCCTGTCCCAGTTTATTTCTAGTCAGAATAATGACTTGGGGTAAAAAATGCCAAAGTGTGGAAGTCAGGTCCACAGGGTGAAGAGTACCAAAGGTCAGTACAGTGGAGCCTCATAGCACATCAACTTAGTGCACGTGCTAGTATTGGGGAGGTTGTTGATAGTTTTTTAATGTTAAAATAAAAGAGGAACTGGCTTCTTCATTGTAGGCTTATGTTGTAGGAGAGAATCTCGGCGCAAGCTTGACTTAGGAGAAGAGAGTGACTTAGACATGGCAGCTGCTCATAGTAACTGGATTGTGTGTGTTAGGGAGTGGCCTGGAAAAGCTGTACTGGTACTTATGGAAGAAACCAGCATTTGCAGGAGCAGGCAAGAGGAAAAGCCAATTGAAAATAATAAGCAAGACACTGAATGCTCTAGGACTTCAAAAAGAAAGATGGCAAGTATAGTGAAGTTAAGCATTAAAGAGAGAAATAGCAAGACGGGGAACCTTGCTGCTTTAGGAATGTGAAAGGGACCGAAATAATGAGTTGGGGAAAGCCTATCTATGACTTTAAAAGTTGGACAGATTCTACACCTTCTGTTTCAGTAGCTTTTAGAGTCCAAATATTAGTATTATCTAGGTATTTTATGAGTAAGCTCTCTGCTGAAAGACTTGCTCCTGTAGTTCATGTACTCATTCATTATATAGAGAAAGCTGTTGTAACTGAATTAAATTCCTTGTTTCTCATTCATGTAATGCTTTCCCTTCATCACTGGCTTGCTGTCATTGTTGGGAGGAGTTGCACGTCTCCTCTGCTGGACTTTAAAAATTTTCTTTTGATGTTCCCCTACAGAGATAATCTGGCCTGGTTGTTTCTTTTCACTTCTCTTTACAAAGAAAGGACTTGCATATCTGCTAGCATTTTCATAATTTTACTTCCAATTTTGCATTGGTAACCATGTTGCACTATCCTTATGGTTCAGTGTTCTCACAAAGCTCTTACATCACACTAAGTGAAGGGAGGAAAGGGATTAATGAAGCCGAGCATGAGCTTCTTCCCACTTTTATGAAACCCAACTGACTATCTTGTTGGAAGCTTCTTCACTTGAATTTCTGATAGTGTTTTCTGCACAGTTAAATGGTAAAATCTGCATCTATCAAAGTATTTCCTGTCTTATCATCCTCATTGTCCTCAGTGACGTGCAAGTATGATTTAAAAATGGAAAATATATATTTTAAAAATAAAGAAGGAATGGATTAGCTGATATGTAGATCCTCATAGCAATCTTTACTTATCTAGATGGATAGGCAGGAGGATTCCCAGAGCTTTTATATAAAGGTGTAAAAGGCTTGCAAACCTGAGAAGATAGCAAGCAAGATTTGGTGTGTAACCACCTAGTAAACAAAGAAGCTGATGCTAAAACTGTGGTAAGCTGCTTTTCTTTAGCTACTCTGCCTCATTCAGACAGAGCATTAGTAAACTGTGAATGGCAGTTGTTTTATCTCCTATGGAGAATGTACAAAGATCTTTAACTCTCCAGAAGGTGAGGGAAAGAAGACAAACTAGAGAAGAAACAAGAAAGAAGGAATAATTTTTGTAACCTAAAAGCAGTTTTTTGTAAAGCCATGCTTTGAATAACTGGTGCATATTTATATTTCAGTAGTTACCCCTCACTACTCTCTTGACTGGATATGAAATTCTGATTTTGGCTTCCCCTGGTGAGATACAAAGGCCATAGCAACAGCTAGAAGTTATGACTGAGATTATCTTGGTTTTGTTCCTCAAAAGGAATTGTAGGATTCAGTATGTAATTCCAACTGATGGAGACAAAGCCCTGGTGTTCATTAAATCAAACCACATGCAGCAAAATGCCACATCCATACTTCTGTTAAGAAGATGTGGCTCTACTCTCTGCTAGAACAACTTCGTTTACCAACTACCAGAGTGACAAACTCAGATTGGTTACTAGTCTTGACTTTGTTTCAGTATCCTCTCAGAGGAACAGTTTTACCAGATGAATGAATCACTACTTTTATTTCCTTCCACATCTGAATTCTGTTACAATTTCAATCAATGCTGAATTTCCTTCATACCCAGTTAGAGTGATGCAGACATTCTCCCACTGTCATCATGAAGATGTTGAAAGAACACTATGCTGAAGTGTTAGACAGATGTAGGTAGATAATCAAAGGTGTTTCCTGTTTTTTTGGTAAGCAATGCTGTAAACACATCAGCATCTTGTTAAATGCTGGGTTCTGTTGCTTTCCTGGTTGATATTAGCTCAGGCTCCAGTCAGAACAATGATGCTTTCTCATAGCCTGTCTGAGCATAACAAACTATTAGAATACTCTATAATAACAGATGCTTATTTATGGTGGCCTAGTGGAAGTTTTATGCAAGTTTTTGTACCTATGAAGTGAAAAACTATTTGAAAGCATTCTGAATAGTTTATTTTTTCTCTGTATGCACAGTATCCTAGCACATTAATTTTGGCATTGGTTTAGTTTTTAGTAAGATTTAAGGAAAAGATTGAAAAGTCAAACCTGCAATGTGCAGAATTGTAAGCTCTGAATGGCAGTATTCTGTAATTCACTTCTTCATTTTGTCAGGTTAATGTAGTTTACAACTTGAGATTTTTCTAAACCCACATGCAGTTTGTTTGATATCTCCCTTTTTTTATGTACAGCAAATAAAATAATGAGTTAATATCACATTACCTTGCCATACCCTTCTCTCTGGAAACAATGGAGTACTCCTAAAAGCACTTTACAAGGAAGCTGGCTGTCAGCAGTCCATGATAATCAGCTGTAATGGCACATAGGCAGCTGGTTTGCTAATCCTTTGATTGCAGTATTAGTTTGTCTCAGAGATTCTGAAAACCTGTCTGATCCTGTCAACGTGTTTAGTGAACATTGTAGGATAAACTTTATATTGCCTTAAGACTCTAAAACACATACTTGGGTTATGAATTGTGTATTTTAACTCTGGGTTTTTCCCTTTTTTTGATAGTTATGTTTATGCTTAAAAAAACCCAAAAATCAAGGCATGTCTGATCTAAATCTTTTTAGCAAAAAAAATTGGACTTAAATTCATTTAACATTGGAAGGATTTGTGTTTTAATCACCAGAAACTGTTCTTATCTGGCTTATCACCAATGTCAAATAATTCAGGCTCAGATCAGGATCTTGTATTTAGAGAGAGATTGCAAATAGGATTTTCATTATACAAATCTATTAAAAAGAATCGGAAACCTACTGTGTATGTGGCATATTTATGAAGCCTAGTATTCTGTACACCACTAATTTTGCTTCATTAAAGTTATGTTTCTTTGTCATATGCAGACATGAGTGTTTTTCCATGTTATACTTTACTTTTCATAAAATAAACTATTTGCTAGCAAATAGTAAATTCATTAATAAGCCTAGTCTGAATTACTTTAAAGTTGCTATTTAAGCATTTATTACAAGTTATTTTGCTTTCTAATGTTTCTAGTTCAAATTAAAGAGGAAAAACTCACTTTATTCAGTGCACAAATTACAACATTCCCAGTAATGGCTAACATAATGCTTAATTTTTTTTCTACAGGCGCATGAACTGATTAAGTAATACTTATATAGTCTCTGTATAATAAATGCAGATGTTGCTTTGTGCTTTTGAAAGACTGAAGTTGTTAAGTTGTTCAAAAAAGTTGAAGATATAGAGGAAAAAAGGTTCGGTATTGGTTGATTCTTCCATTGTGAAGCCTTTTTTTTTCTTCTTTTTTTTTTTGCATTGTTAGATGAGATTTATTTTTGTTCCTTCCTTATTAGCCCTAAATGCCAACATGCTGTTTGTGCTTGTGTCCTGCCCTTGCAGCATGTCTGCTTCAGAAAAAAGCATGAACTCCAAAAATTGAGGACTAAGGTGCTTATGGTATCCGTGTCTGTGTCAGAACTGCAGTGTGGATGGGCATACCGTATGCTCTCTGGCTCCATGCTTGCCCCTGGCACAGCTGGTTGGTGGGTTGGGCTCATTGGTGATCCCAAGAACCTGGTGTTTTCTACTCACCTATGTATTGTGTCCTATGAAGTGTTTTAACCTGATCTACCTGGGCTAAGGAGTCAAGATGGTCTTTGGAGCGTAATGGTAGTAATTGTCCTCAAATGTGTAATGTAAAATATTAAGCAAGTTGATTACAGTCTTTTCTTTGAGTGTCTGTATTTTGGGAATTCCTTTTTCCATGTTTCCTGTCATTAGCATCAACAAACATCATCGAAAACAATCTTATGCTGTATAAATATTTTTGTTTGTTTGTTTCCTTATCTCCAGAAGTTTCCTTTCTTAGTGTGACACTACCTCAGTACATGGAAACCAGTGTGTGAAACTAAATCTGTTGATGAATCTGAGTTTGTCTGCATGTACCAACCATACCCTTTTTAACTGTTTAGAAACCAGACATGGTAAATGGTAAATGACAAGCCTGTCTTGAGTAGATGCTGATTTTTATGACTATAGGAAGTTTGCAAAAGTTGGCTTATATCGCCTTCTTAGCTGATTAAGTTGTTACTGGTACAACAAAGGTTTTAATAAGAATGAATGCATTAAAAAAATGTCTGAATTGATTTTAAATAGTTCAGTGCTGTGCCCATAAATTTCTAACAAGCTAAGCACTGTAACACCAAGAAATATATAAACAGTGACCTCCGTTCAATGGATTAATAGCCTTGAAGTCTAGCAGAAGCAAAAGTCAATATTTTCTGGTTTTACTCAGTTCAACAAACACCCTTTAGCTCACAATTCTTCCCATAACTTCTTGCAGTTAAGGAACCCATAGTAGAAGTGTTTGAAGTTGGTCCTGAGTTCCTGCAGCAACTCAAGTCTCTTACAGTTCCTGATAATACTCTGGTCTCTGCAGGAACCAGCTTTCACCTTGCATTGGTTGAATTAAGGAGCCCAGGGAGCTGCTATGTTGACCGCCAAAAACTCAAGATGGTGATGGTTGTGGGGTATTCTGTGTCAAACCATTAAGTGCCTTGGCAACAAGGACTTGAGATGTTTTTGATCTTAAAATATATTCTTTGAGAGATTCTGAAGAAGTGAGAGATTTGATACTGTGAGGATGGTGAGACACTGGAGCAGGTTGCCCAGAGAGGTTGTGAGTGCCCCCTCCCTGGAAGTGTTTAAGGCCAGGCTGGACAAGGCATTGAGCAACCTGATCTAGTGGGAGGTGTCCCTGCCCATGGCAGGGAGGTTGGCACTAGGTGATCTTTATTGTCCCTTCTAACCCATACCATTCTGTGATTCTAGGATACTCTCCCAAAGCATGGAATATAGCTTCTGGTTTTTGCTCCCTTTATAATTCTTTTCATACTTTAAGATTTCAGAGCCAAATATGTTATGTTTCTATAACCAGTCAAATGATAATATGATGTATATTACTGAAGTCAAAACATGATTATGATTTTGTAACTTAATTTCCTTGTAGCTTCAGGTCACAGAAAGCCTGGTAGTTTTCAGATGTTTCACTGTATTGCCAGTGGTTTCAGCTTCTTCTAAACATGTTTACAGGAAGACAAGAAGAGTTTCTGTAATACTGTGTGGTTAATACCTTTTTTCCAAATGGAAGCTACTGAAAAGTCTTCAAGAAAATGTTTTAATAATATATACAGTAGGAATGGCATCTCTGCTTGCTGCTTGTGTTAGGGGAATGTCCAGTAACAAAACCTTTTCAAGGGAAAATATAATTAGTATTATATATTTGATTTTGCTCTGGGAAGTTTGTTATATCTGAATTAGCAGGAAAAGCAACAGTAAAGCAGAGTTTACTGTGTTATTCCATGCAGATACTTCACTTTGACAGCCCCAGTAAACAGAAGCCAGACACTCGTATTCAGAAAAAAATCCATGAACTCCAGTCTGGGGTAAAGATAAAGGATTTGGAATTTGTGTTCTGTGAATAGACACTGGCTGCTGGAAAAGATTGTGTGACTGAGGCTGTGATGATTTTGGATCTAAACAGAATTGCTAAACAGTAACATTAACAGACTTATTTTTCTCTGAAAATATTTTTTAAAAAAATCACAACAGTGCTAGGTTTGTTGAAATCCTGTAATATGTATATTAATACTTCTGTAAGGTTAGTGTAGGCTGGGATTTTTCTAGGAGAACTGGAGAAGTTGGATGTCTAAAAATCCCATTAACTCAGTGAAAGCCAGCTACTTCCTTCCCCATGTTTTTTCTGGGATTAAATCACCTTTAGCTTGACCAGGAGTAATAATTAATGAAGTGAAAGGTATACATTAAGAGCTGGCTTACAAAATGCTTTTTGTTGAAAATTTATCTATTTCTTTTGCTCATTGTTCTGAATTTGTGAGTAGCGGCTTTCTGAGATGATTTAACTATATGAAGTCTGAAATTCCTGTTTGCTTGAGGGACAAAATAGACAATTGTTTTATCTTGAGTCAAGAAGATGGTGCAATGGACAATATGATTTGAAGACAAAGAGGGTGCTTTCTGCCATCTGAAGCTCTAAGGTTATTGCAACAAACAAGCATTCAGAGTTGAGAGTAAATTATTTAGTGCATTGTACTCCACCAGTGTGTTTAGATTAGATTCTCCCTTTGATGTTAAACATTCTCCATGGTTTGACACTTCTACAGGATTTAATGGTTTGATTGTATAAGTTTTATGTAGATTGACCTTGACAACTTCCTCAGAAGGTTTTTTGAGTGTGTTTGGACCCTTGTATTTCCATGTGGGGCATGCTGGCTGCATTTTATTTAATACAGAATGTGAAGTTTCTAGAAATGGCTGTAAGCAAGATATGGGTTGAGGTCTGATGACAAAGATGAGCATTTTAAAGCTGAGTGAATGCTAAAATGCCATGACATTTTCCTATTTTTTCAGCATTAAAAAAACTACAAACCTGCTGTAATCTCTTCCTGCAAAGCCTTTAACTGTTTCTTAAGTGAACAGTTGTGTGATAAAATGTCAGCAGTCCTGCATAATCTGAACCAAAGATGATGTTATAATTTTTTAGCATACCAGTGTGTGTTTTTCACCACTAACTGCTGATATTTTTAGAAATTTCATATTGGACAGGTTAATAAGCTTCCTCCTCTAACTGTGTGTTACATACACTTTGTTTTAATTATGTATTTTGTTTTAATTTCTGTCTTGCAAAAAATCAATGGTAATTTAGCCTGCTGAATTAGACAGGCTTATATGATAAAAACAAATGTCCTTACTTTGCAGCAGCTGAACACAGCTATGAAGCAGTGTTAAGGAAAATGCTGAATCATTGAGGGAGGTAGATAGTTTTTATGCTTTAGGTTTATGCATTCTGAAGGAAATCTTGTAAGGTGAAGGAAGCTCCTATTAGTGGACAAAGTAGAGGTAGTGGGAGGTCAACTTGTTATAGGGCTCTGGTTGAGACTTCAGGACACTTGGGTTTAATTCTGTAGTTTGCCCTTCTCTGACCCTGACTGAGTCCATGAGATACATCCTCATTACAGATTCAGCTTGAATCTCTTCCCATATCAGCTGAAAAATGCTTCAGATTCCTGATGTAAGCTGTGAACCAATATTAACCCTCTTGGTTCAAGTTTGCTTAAAATTCTTGAATTTGGCGTCAGGAGATCTTAAGCCAAAACACAAGTGTTGCTGCTGTAGCTTGTGTTACTAGTTGGATAAAATTGTCATTCTGTGGTAATGCCTGATTTGGATGAGATTTCCACATTGAGGTGTTCAGGTTGTCCTTAGAAACATAAAGAAGGTTGCAGAAATAAGGCAATGACACAGCTTATGAGCATTAAGCTCTTTCTTTTTTTTTTTTTTTGCATGAAATCTGGTAACATTTAGGGACTGCGTAATCTGTCAGCTGTTAGCAATAAATCTCTGCCATCCTGTTGCTTTCCTGTATGGCTCCTCTCGCTTGAGCTGGGTTGTTCTTAGGTAATGCTTCCTTTGAGAGTATATTCGGGGGAAAGGAGACCAAGGCCTTTGCTACACAATTTGAACTGTTTACTTTTTGAGCACACCATACCTCTCTACTTACATTAATTCCAGTGAAAGAAATTCCTGGTATGGTGAGAGCATCTGGGCAGAGACATCTAACACTAAGCTGGAGGGGTGGCAGTATGGTAAGAGGGTCAGCACATCCTTGATGGAGTCATGGGCCATGCACCGCAGTGGCCTGTGTGGGAAGTGAAGTGTGAACCTCACTCGAGCCCTGCAAGATACAACAAATCTGCAACAGACCACTGGTGCTTCAGAGTGAAGATGAGACAGCAGCATACCCAAGTACTGCCGAAGATTCCACAACAGGAAAAGTTTGGCATCTGTCGCTGCTGGTAATGTTTATCAGCAGTCAACAATCCGTTAGAAAAGTGAGTAAGGAGAGAAGATATTTCAGATGTGCTTGCTGGCTTAAAGGTTGGATTGAGAAGGAAGGACTAAAGTATGTCCATGTGCAGAAAAGATGATACATGAATTTTCTGATTTCTTGGTATTTTGATGGAAAAGGATCTTGTAATGATCATAAATGAAATAGTTATCTTCATATGCAGTCACTTTATCACTTAGAAATAGTTATCAGTACTAGCGATCATTTTAGTTTTGGCACTAGTTCCCAATCAAAGCCTGGCTATGTATAATTGCCAACATTTGATACTGCGATGTTACGTAGCAAATGCAGACAAAACCAAAGCAGTTTTTGTCAATGAAGGCTAAGGGTATGCAGTGCTGTTCACAGATTAGTCCAGATTTTAACACTGAGCATAAACTGTAAGTGGTTTATTGTCAAAATTTTGCAGTGTTTCTTGAGATATGTAATATGTCCTATAAAGTGTAGAAGGACATTTCATCTTTGGGATATTTATTTCCTCTCTTTTAGTGAGGAAAACTATGATGATGTGTAAATTACTGAAGCATTTTTCTTTAATTTCCTTCCTCTCTGCTGGAAGTTCCTAGTGTATTCTCTCATGCATCTTTCCATTCTTTCTTATTCATGTCTTCGAAATATTCATCTAATGGTTGCATTTGTGGAGCCCACCTGGAGGACTTCCAGGGTGGAAGTTTCTTATGAGGCAATCAACCATGCTGTCTGCCCAGCCTGTGCTGTGCCCTGTGCTGCTCCTGACCTCTTGCTCAAAAAGTTCCTGGGCCATTTCTGGTTGCTTTAGGCCTTCATGCTCTTGTGCCTAATCCTCAAGCAGGCAATTTATTTCTCTACCAGTCACTGCAGATCTTTGCTGTGTAGTTTGTCAAACATACTTCAAAGCATAGCACTGGACTTGTGAATACATGTGTTATCAGCAGTTTACCTTTTTCCTTCCCTCTCTATCATTAAGGATGGTCTGTCTGTAGAAGAATGGCTTCTTTCAAAAGAAGTTTCCTTGTGATGTGTTTTTATTTAAGTGTATACACGTTTAGAAATATTTGCAATTAAAGCCTCGGAGTCAAAAAAGATGACAAAAGCATCAGCTGAGTGTTTCCGAAGTAATGTTTTCTTTAAGATTCTGTTTGTACATCATGCTAGAATTCAGCTATGAGTAGCTGAAAGGATATACTCAGTGGAGCCTCCTGATGTACATGACTTTATTTGCCTTCTTTTAGTAGTTTGTGTTATGAAGACACGTGCTATCTCAAAATCCTGTGTCAAGGGCAATGACGTTTCCCCATGTTGCTTAAATGAAAGAACTCAACAGAAAGCTGATAGGGCCAAAAGAAAACAGGTTTTGTCTCTGGGGATGTTCTGATGAAAATCTCACTAACTCAAAGGACAACGAACAGAAAAAAACCCTTAATCTTTAAAAATGTGTTGCAGCCCTAATGGGGTTCCCAGTTGGGTGTATGGTGGCCTGTATTTAAAGAAATCCCACTGCAGGCAAACAAATGCTCAGAAGTCTTTTGCATTTCTTGTCTTTTTTCAAGTCCTCACCTGTGTGGTCACAAAGGCAGGTGGACTTAATTACTACCGTGGCACTGACAAATGTAGTCTGTGATACTGGCAGGTCTGCTCTTGTAGGATATGTGCAAGTTTGTCTTCCAGCTATTATCTGATAGATGGATAGATACTTTTATTTGTGCCTGTTTTGTCATAAAATTAATTGCCTGACTTTAATTGTGAAGTGACAAATCTTTGTTTATTGATTTCTTTCTGACAACTAGAACATGGAGCATGAAGTGGAAGAATTCTTTGTAGCATTTGAGTAATATTTTACTTCCTTTTCCCCTCACTTTGCGTTTGATGCAAATTCCGTGTGCTGCATTGAATAAATGTAAGCTCAGGAAGCATCAATCAAGTGCTAATGGAACAGACTTCCTATGTGCTATTAATGAAAACATGACTCATGTTCTAAGGATTTGCAGTTGGATTCCTGTAACTTTGGTATTTCTGTTGTAATTGTTTTCAGGAATAATGTATTCTTAGAACACTAAATGATAATGCAAGAATTAGTATATTAAAAGCAATAGTAGCATATACATTTATTTAAGCTCATTCTAGCATAAGCAGGAATCATATATTCACAGCACACAAGATTTTGGACACAGTAGATACACTGGTCATTTCCTTTTGATCTTTGCTGTCCAGAAAAAATCTTTAGCAGTGAATGAAGACCAGTACTCAAATAGTAAACATTATCTCAGGGTGGTTTTGTACCAAAACACTCCAAACAACCAGAATTCGTGTGTTTGAATAACTTCTCTGTTCCTGAGAGGCTGTAAAAACTGTGGTGACAGGGCAAAAATTTTGAAAAAATCAATATAGTATTTTTCCTATAATAACTTGTGTTATCAGGGTTTTTTTGTTGGTGGAAGAACCAATAAACACTGAGATTGTAATCATAGAAAAATCTGAGCCATATGCCAGACAGAAATTCCTGAAGCCCTAGTGCTCATTCCTGAGGCTATGTAGAAGCTTGGGGATGAACTCCCTGTCCCTTGGAGCACTGCAGCACTGCGAATAAGCCACAAGATGAACTTTGGAAACTGTGGCCAATTCCCTGTTCCTGTATGATTTCAGGAAAGTAATTTAATGTAGTTGGCTTCCCCTTTCTCTTTTAGGAATATAACAATAAGCTTTCACAATCTGCTTCAAGGTAAGTCTGTTAATGTGTGTGTGTAGTGATCAAATGCATAGCTAAGAGCAGCAAGCAGGAAAACTAAGAACATTTTAATGTTTCTTAGATTATATCTTGGAGAACTCATACTCAGCTGTAGATGCTGGTCATGTATTAAGCGTATTTTTAAACCTGGACAAGAAAGCCTATTTTTTTTTTTATAAATACAGGTGTAAAATGTGCTGGAAAGCAATAGAAAATTTACGGGGTATTTTTCCCCCCTGATTTGTGATAGGAAAGTGAAGAGCTTGTCCCACTCATGTGGGCTTTTCCCTTGGTAGAACTTCCAGTAATGGTACCTTCCCTTCCTGTCTTTGTTGAAAATGATTGCTGGATGAGCAAACAGAAGTATGTTTTCATTATTTTGACATTGTTTGTCTAGTGTAAAAGAGTAGTGAAAAGTAGGCATTTTGTTATAAATCCTTCAATTTGCTGTTCAGCCCTTTTTACATTCCTAGAATTGTAGAACGAGAAAGTTGGAATGGACCTTCAAAGACCATCTAGCTTAACCTCTTGCAGTGAGCATGTACACCCTGCACTAGCTGAGGTTGCTCAGAGCCACAGCAAGCCTGACCTTGAATGTGGTGTCCCTGCCTATGGCAGGGGGGTTGGAACTCGATGATCTTTAAGGTCCCTTCCAACCCAAACTATTCTATGATTCTATGTCTTCAGGGATGGGGCCTCTATCACCTCTGGGCAACCTCTTCCAGTGCCTGACCATCCCTCCTGGGGAAGAACTTCTTTCTAATTGGTGGCTGCCCTTTCACATTGCAGGTGCCTATCTGCTCAGGGACATGTAGGTGTGTTTCAGCTCTGAATGCAGCATGTATGGCTGTTGCTTTCCCCTGGTGAATTAAAAATGGCACAAAAGGTCATCCACGAGGAACACACGTAAATCCAAATGAACAAGCACCGCAGTACTTCTGTGTGTTTTAGTAGTACATCTCTCTTTCTTCTGGGGAAGTTTTGGATATGCTCATCTAGAGTTGAGGTTGCTTTCAAGGGCTGATTTTAAAATATTTCAGGAAAATAAGTTTTTAGAGCGGACTACTTTCCACTGCTTGAAAGAAGGAGGCCTTAGTGCCAAATTCCCAGAGCAGGAATGTGCCAAAACAATGCAAAGAAATTGAAGCAGTGTATCTATTCTGTGTTCTTCAAGATGTTTTCTGGACATCTGAATGCCCTGCCTAATTTTCTTCGGCATTACAGCTTCAACAATGAACTCTCAGAGGCCACAGAATAAAATAAAGTAGCTTTTGTTATATGTTCCCTGTCCTCCAGATGTTCCATGCCATCAGGGTAGGGGCAGGGGTCAGCAGAGTATTGCAGTGGGTACTGCTCCCACAGGGGCTGTGCTGCTCAAAGTTATAATCGAAGCAGGAATGTGCAGTGATCAGCATGAAAACTCTAGTTGTTGGGTGAGTAACCTTTATTTTTTGTTGGAAAAGTTTCCCACTGAGATCATCTGACATTAAATTGTGGCAAGTTAACTTGCATTTTTATTAGTTTGCTAGCAAATGAGCTGAGACACACTCAGGTTGGCAGCAGCGGATGTTGTACTTCATTATTCTTGTCCCTTCTCCCTTCTATGAGTATTCTTATTAGGGCAGTACTTGTTTTGTAATCAGAAAAGCATTTGGTAGCAACTTTTCTTTCCTGTTAGTGTATGGTTGGATAGCATCTAGCATGATGGTTAACAACTCTCATTTTTTCAAGTGTCTTCTGCATGTTCTTGCTTCTGAACCTTGATCCTAAGAGATAAGTAGGCAGTTTAGGCTGTCTGTGTCTTTGGAGCATGCACACGATATATGGAATTGTATTTCATAGTAGAAAGCAAAACTAAAGTTTGGGGGGTTTTTCTTCAATTAGTTCAGAGTTTAAAAGGTTTTGTTTATTTATTATTTTAACCTGTTGAGGTGTTATGAAAGTTTCCTAGAATTACTTTTTTTTTCCCTTTTAACCACAGGGTTTTGATAAGGAAACTAAATGTGTGTGGCCATTACATAAATTCTTTATTTGTGTGGTGGTTCTTTATTTTTCAGAAGAAAGGCAAATTATGAAAGGGCTTATCTTGCAACAATTTGAGTATTCAGTAAACAACCAACATCTCAGATGACCTTAGTTCCACTCGGCTATCACTGATATTAAAACCTTTGTAGTATCCCTGCGAGCAGATACATCGTATTTCACAAGGCTGTATGATTCTGTCCCTTTCTCTCTGAAATTATAGTTCTGTGATATTTTTTTCACCTTTTGATTTTCAAAAAGTTAGTCAGCTCCAGTTCTCATGTGGCTGTGAAGTAGAGTCTTTTTGTACATTGTTTTTTGACCAGTCCCATGTCATGGAGCAGAGAATGTGTGGGACAGATGCTTCACGCCTGGCATACTCAGCTGTTCTGAGAATAAAACCACTACGTGCCCCTGGCAAGCACTGCTTGAGGCAGCATGTGCTTGCTGTTAATGTGTGACCTTTTTGTCCTTAGAAACTCTCCTAGCTCTGCCCATTTAGGAGGAAAAACAGATTTGATATGAAATTTAGGCAACTGAGTTTCTGAATCTCAAGTCACTGCTTTATAACAAGTGTACTTATCACTTCTAAACTGTAGTTGTAGATGTGAAGTGCATGCTGATCAGAGCACAGGGAGCTGGGTGAGCAGCACAGACTGCTGCCCAGCTTATTGGAGCACACAGAGCTGCAAGTGATTGAATTACAGTGGCTTAAGAAGTTCCTGTCTCCTCAGCTAAGAGTTTTACCACCACCGAGTTGACGTGCAGCTCAACTGATCGTACATGCCCTACTAGACCACTAAAAAATAAGCTAAGTTGTGCCATTTTAATTAATGCTGCCACAGAATAGACTGGGCATTGTGCCAAACTGCTTTTCTGTGTGGTATGGCTACTTCTGGTTGTCTTGGTGTAAGAGAACTTTGATTTTTGACTCATTAGTAACAGCCTTAGAAGTGAAGCATATATTTTAATCTCTTGGTTTGTCTTTCTGTTATCCACTGGTGATGCAATGAAACATAATTTTTGCTGGAAGTCTGCCCATCTGAAAAATGCCACCTTTGGGGCAGTGTGGTGCAATGATCAAATAAATCCTTGGAGAGCATTTTTTTTATATATATACAGTACTTTCAATAATTGACAATTACATATGTTATAATTTTTTTAGAAGTTCAAAATCTGCTATGCCAAAAGACCCATCTACTCCTCCTTGTATCGCTTCCATATCGATGCTTTCATAGGTGATCAAGGCCTAGCTGTTGAAATCTAGCTGTTGGGATAGGTAATGCAAATTCTTAGATGTTTGGTGAGTTGTACTCCGAAATAGGACCTGAGTGCTTTGTAATTACACACCTAGCTTTCCAAGCATTTTATAAAATCATTCAATGGAAGAAAGAAAAAAACCTAAGTACCATATTCACTAAAATGTAGGATTTATTAGTCTTGGAGTTGATGCCTTTCTGATTAATTTATTGCTTGAATGTTTACTCTTTCTAAAGAAAAGATGATGGGCACATCAGCATGATTGATTCCTTTTATTGAGTTGATATAAACAAAAAAGCAGTAATCATATGGGTAAAACATACGAGTTCTTAGGATATTAAATTTTTGAAGTTTGTTGATTAAATATTCTTGTTTAAGTCAGTATGTTTTTGTGGGTGGTTTTGGGTTTTTTTTTGTTTTATTAAGAAACCTCGGGAGATCACAGGTATTTATTTTAGTGCTCTTTTTGCATGTTTTATAATATTCTTATTGGACATTCCTCAGGGAGACTTCATGGGCAACATTTCTCCTTTTTACTCACAGTGTTTTCTCACAGTTGCTGATCAGTTGGATGGGTTTGAACTCTGCTGTTAAGAGTTTCTGTTGGTGTTCATTAATGCACCTCTGTGGAAAAGCCCAGCCTCATAGGTCAATAGAAGGAGAGTGGGAAAGGGCCTCTAAACTCAGTAGGAGCTGGGTAGGATGGCAGTCTGAAAAAGATCATCTTGGTTTAGGATCTGGAAGCAATTAAGTAGTACATGAGCTGAAGAAACCAGCTCACAGTTGCATAACTTATGCTTGAGGACAATTTATGCAGACTTTGCTATGAAATTTTTATTCAGCACCTGTGAACTTCAAATATTTGCACATTCATTTTGAAACATATGTTGAGGGGTTTTTTGCCCTCTTTGGGAAAGTAATTTGGGGACAGACTTTATTTTATTTCTGATTGTTGGAGTACAGTTGTAATTCATGATGGTTTTAAATTCAGGCTTCCAGAAGACTTTATTCATCCTTTTTTTAAACTTAATACAAGATCATTTACAAAATATTTTCTTTCTTTGTCTAAAGCAGCACAGAGTGAGGAGCGACTGTGTGCATTTAAAGACCCATATCAGCAGGACCATGGGATCAGTGAGAGCCGAATTTCCCAAGAGAATGGCACCATTTTGTGTATGAAAGGTAGTACCTGCTATGGACTTTGGGAAAAAACACGGGAAGGAGACATACATCTTGTAAAACAAGGTAGGTAGTGTTTAGGTGTAAGTACAATAGTTTTACTGCTACTCCCATTTTTTTAGTGATCTAGTCAGCCAATATGAAGATACACAGATGCAAAACTAGATTTTTTGTTTGTGCATTATACAAAAGCATGATTTTAAACTTACCATTTATCAATTTTATACATGAACTGAAAGTTTATTTTTTGGTACAGGATGGCAGGACTAGGAGTAATGGATGCAAATTGGGAGAGGGTAGATTTAGGCTGGATGTAAGAAAGAAGTTCTTTACTGTGAGGGTGGTGAGACACTGAAATAGGTTGCCCAGAGAGGTTGTGGGTGCCTCCTTCCTGGAGGTTAAGGCCAGGCTGGATGAAGCATTGAGCAACCTGGTCTAGTCTCCCTTCCCTGCAGGGAGACTGGAACTAGATGATCTTTAAGGTCCCTTCCAGCCCAAATCATTCTATGTTTCCATAAGTAACTTTTAAATGAGACTGAAGAGATCAATACACAGTGGAAGAAAAAAGCACTAAAATTGCTTTCTTGAATGCGTCTTGGAATTGATGTAATGATAAATTTAAAAATAAATGTCTTATTAAGTAAAAATGTATGTTTGTATTAATGGAATCTTAGGATCACCTTGGTTGGAAAGGACCTTTCAGGTCATCATAGAATAGTTTGGGTTGGACCTTAAAGATCATAGAATTCCAACCCCCCTGCCATAGACAGAGACACCTCCCACTAGATCAGGCTGTTCAGTGCCGTGTCCAGCCTGGTCTTGAACACCTCCAGAGAGGGGGCATCCACAACCTCTCTGGGCAACCTGTTCCAGTGCTTCATCACCCTCACTGTAAGGAATTTCTTTCTTATGTCAAGTCTAAATCTACCCCCCTCCAATTTACATCTGTTGTTTCTGGTCCTCCCATCCAATATCATATTAAAAAGTCCTTCCCCTGCCTTTAGGACCCCCTCAGGTACTGATAAGTTACTAATAAGGTCCCCCCT
>VZTY01002268.1:346748-363874 GCA_013400935.1 Turnix velox
AACTTCATGAGGTTGGCTTGGGCCCACCTCTCAAGCCTGTCAAGGTCCCTCTGGATGGCATCCCTTTCTTCAGGTGTATCAACTGCGCCACACAGCTTGATGCCATGAACCGTCAACCTGACTCTGACGTGAACCATCACTAAATGAAATCTCTAAGCTCTATGTCTGTCTCTAGGGATGATGATGTGTTTACAAAGGAAATTGCAGCTATAGCACAAAATTATTACATACAGATAATAAATTACTACATTATTACAGTCAATTGCTGCTGCTCTGCAGGCAGAGTGATAGTAGGGAGGAACTGCAGTGACTGGAGCCATGTTGTGATTACAATGATCAGGGAATTCCTCTGTCAGGGACTCAGTACAAGTTAATGTAGTAGATGGCTGAATGAATGTGTTTGTACTTACAAACATCCCATACAATTGTATTCTATTTTGTTGTTTGATCTGGTAATCTGCTAGAAGGGAGCAGCCTGGCTGCTCTTGCCTCCTCACTGCTTTTCCTCCTTCCAGGCATTTGTGCATAAACTGCTGTTGACCATCCTTGTGAAGGAAGAGCTGCTGCGGGGGAAAGGAGTCTGCATTAACCAAGAAATAAGTAGTGATAGTGTAGGAGTCCAGTGATGTTGACAATGGGGAAGAACAGAATTTTTAGGAATTACATGAGAAGCATCAAGTTATAGATGCAGTCTTGTGGCTTCACTCTGAGGAGGGAACTGGGTTGCAGTTTCATCTAGACTATGGGCCAGAAAGTGGTCATATTGTCTGTGGTATCAGAGAAATGGAGAATGGCCTACCTTCTGCTTGGAAGACTCAAGAATTCAGATTTTGTCATATTGAGGTTGATTGCTGCATCCCTCTTATGTTGTCCTTCATCACTGCCCATGTTTCTTCTTCTGGACTGGGAAATTCTGAAAGAAACTCTTCAATTTTTGATGTAAAAGGTGGTGGTGATTCAAACAAGCAGATCATAGCTGTTTTCAACTACCCTATAAGATTTAATTAGGTAGTACAGGGATTTCTATAACTGTTTGATTGTCCATGCAACAGAATTAGTTGTACACATCCTTTAAAAAGAATTCTTTAATTTGCTTCTTTTAACAGGTTGCTGGTCTCATATAGGAGACCCACAAGAGTGTCATTTTGAGGAGTGTATTGTTACAACCACCCCTTCCTTGATTCAGAATGGAACATACCGCTTCTGCTGCTGCAGTACGGACTTGTGTAATGTCAACTTCACGGAAAATTTTCCACCTCCTGATCCTACTGATACAACACCTTACAGTAAGTCAGACCTTTCCGTCTCTCTCATTTCATGGTTTCAGTAATTTAGAGAAATATCCTTCTTTCATGCAAACCTGTAAAATGCAAAATCTGTGACCTTTCTATTTATATGAAATGGAAATGGCAAAGAGAATAGAGCTTTTTCATGTGAAGTTTCTCATATTTCTACATTCTGCAGTGCTCTGCGAAGAATGAGTTAAATGCTTACAAGAGAGTTTATTGTATAGGCAGTGGCTGAACACAGGTTGTTTTCCAAAAACTGTCTGTCATCTGGAGTGTTTTGGTCTTTGGATGTCCAACTTGAGAGGCCTGTGGGGATATTCAGAAGAATGCAGACTTTGTTAAAAATAGGAGAGTAAATTCATTATCATTAAGGTACTGGGTCTGGCCTGTCTGTTCAGTCATGGCTCAGTGCTTTGAGTGGTAAAACTGGTTGTGTATCAGACTGTTGAGTTTCTCCCCAGGAGTCTTAGAGTGCTTTGAAATTGTCTTCTTTCTTTTACAATATATTCCTAGAGATTAACTTTGGCATAACTTTAAAAGAGTACTAGTTTGAGCAATGTAGTTTTTTCCCAGATTAGATTATCTCTTAGTTATTCTAAAATCAACATAGCATGTGGATGCAAATTATGGGATCAGACCCCTTAACCTCCTATTACAGTAGTGATATGAAAAGCAGACACACAGTTATGCATATATTCCAAGAGTTAAGAAGCTGAGTTAGTGGCATAATGTAAATATCTGAGTAGCCGTTTCTGAATAAGAATTGTGAGGGAGAAATTTAATGCAGGAAAATGGTGGTATAATTGTCCCTGCATGTCATGAGTCCTTTATCAGTGAATGCCAAGTGGTTTGGTTTTTATTCATTTGTGAAATGAAGATGTCCTTAACAAGATGGTATTTAGAGCTACAGAATGCAAGAAGAGTACCTTGTGTTTAGAAATGATGTTATTTAAACAAATTAATTTCTAAGATAGCAAAAATACCGATACTTTCAAAAGCAGGTGCAGAATGGACTCTTTGTAAGCGATTTGTGTCAAAATGAGGGCTTGTCACAGCAAAAAGAAAAGCAAATTTCTACTGGGAAAGGGCACAGGGTATAAATCGATAAAGAAAGCTGGTTGGACATGGAGCCTTTTGGCTGATATATTTGTAGAGTCAGTAAACAAATCACCATTTGGAATCAGAGCCTGAGCTTAACACTGTGCAATGTAGAACAGTCTTTGCTTGACTGTGGTAATAGTCATCTCGCTGGGGGCTCTCCAAATGTGATGGTAGTTACTCGTGTATGAGAGGATGAGAAGGGGGGAAAAAGTTGGAAAAGTAATTCCTTGTACCTTTCTGTCCCTCTGAAGTACTATAAAATTACCTGTGCTTGTGCTTCTCTGATATCACAAGGTGAATTAATGCAGTTGTTGAGTGATGAGATCTTCAGGTATTTTCTAGTGATATTTTTAATTCTGAAGAATCTAGTTTGACTTGCAAAGTGAGGAGGGGGAAAAAATCTTGAATTTGTAACATAGTCCTTAACTCACCCAGTAATTGAGAGCTGTAGCATACATTTCTACTTAAACTCTTCTGTGTTACTGTGTCATCTTCCATTTTCATAATATGCAGATTTGGCTTTAGGCAAAAGCAAAGCAGGCTGCTGCCTGGCACAGTCGCCTGACTGCTTGGACTAGGTTATGAGATGGAGATTGGCCATTCGAGCAGCAAGGACGGCCTTGTTTGCCACTCTGGTGTTTTATTTGGAAAGCTCTGCTACTGCTTCCAGCCGAGATGGTGCTGCTCCTTGCTGTGTAAATTCTGTACATCTGTGGCATTGTGGGGGTAGGGGGTGTTTGATGAAGCTGGAAGGGTGATAAAAGAGGGAGGCTACAGCACACAGACACCTGCACCATTATTGACCCACCATTCTAGGCACTGGAGCCACCATGGTCCCTTCCCCAGCTCTCTCAGCTACTCTTAGAACCCATTTTAATACTGTAAAATTTAATTTTGCCACCTCAACAGTAAGTACAGACTTCTCACCTTTGTGAAGTTCAGTTTTTATGGAATTGCTGGTAAACTTTAAATTACTTACTTGGTATCTACATTGGGCACTCTTCCAGCCTTTTTCTGTGAAAGTGTTAAAATCATTTAGGGACAGTAGTAAACTGATCTGCACAGACTGTTGCTGTGTATATTACCATGCCTTTTAGGTTATGAAATGAAACGGATCTCAGTAGTGTGGGAAGTCTGTTGTAGAAGGTTCTTTCAGCGTATCCCCTGAACTGTAAGAGCACTATTTCTGTACTGTATATACAGCAACCTGTATATCTGTACTTTTGATAAGGCATTAAAAATGTTGCACATCAAATAGTTCTCAAATGACAGAAAGTAAGGTACATGGCCTCTTGGAGTTTTATGTATGGTCCTGTGAATTTCAAAGCAGATGTGAGCAGCTGATGGTTAATTACGCAAAGCCAGGTGAATTAAGCTAAGAGTTTAGTATTTGTAAATGTTTTTCTGTTGAGTTCCAGAAAAAAAATCTCCAAGAAGTGAAAGTTCCTGAGGGTAACAAGTGAAATTTTAGCTGTAGTTTAAAAACTAACAGAACCTGAATACCCTACTGATGGACCTAGTAAATTTTAAAATGAATAATTAATAAAAGTCATAGAAGTCATAGATGTTCTTTTAAAAATATTTTCTTGCAGCTGTATGAAGTATTTGTGGAAATGGCAGACTGTTAATCCTTAGCTAAATCCATCCAGAAAAATAATGGAGGAAAGAAAAAATGACTTTTGGTTTCAATCTTTTGTAGGGCAATTAACAGTAATGTATGGAAAGATATAGCTAGGCTATAAATTATTCAAGACTGCAAGTAATATATTTAAGGTCTTAAGACATCTTAGATATAACAAAGTTCTTGTTGTCATAAATTAGAGCAATTCTTTTAAATATAGCATTTACTTTTTACATTATTGTATTGTAGAATGCCAAAACATGTTTGTGTCTCAACCATATTTATGTAGAATTTTTAGTTCCTATTTAGTCAGAGCATAAATATAAGAAACCCATCCTACTTTGTAACAAAATTTTGCAAACTGTAAAATTAAGATTAAACTAAAAAGTTTTAAAATCCTTAAATTTTATCTTTACTGCTTTTTAACTGCAGATGGTATTTTAAAACAGTCCTACAGCCAAATAGTCATATTAACCTTCTCTTCTATCTTAAAAATAATCCAGTCAGATTTGAGCAGTTGTTGGTTGCTTGTCCCTCCAGCTAGAATTTTGCAAATTGTTTAGTCTGAAGTCCATGGTCTGTTGGCATTAAAAATGCAAAGATAGCTGTTTCCTGATGCCAGGAGAAGTAAATGTTGGAGAAGAGTTTTTATTTCAGTCCTGAAGATTTATTTGTGGAATTTGCAGACACTGATATGTTGAAGTTCAAAAACAAGCTTGCACTTCTGGAAGAAAAAAATGTACATTTTAATGGTTTGCCAAATGACTTATGGGTAGATTCATTATTCCATCTTCTGATTTCACAAAAAATTGAAAAATGAGCAATCTATCTTAACTTCTGCCAGGATATGTGTGTGTATATTTTATATATATATAATATATATATATACATGCAACCATTAACCCCACCTAAAAAGGGTCTACCCTGGCTGTCTGGGTGCATGTTTTGAGATGTGTAATTACTCTATCACTTTGTCAAATGTTTGTTTTGAGACTTGTTAAGTATCTGCTTCTTATATCTACCGAATGCTTCCTAAATGCTGAGACTGTTTTGAAGACAATTCATTACTTCTACAGTCAGTCATAATGGACATTTAATTAGAATTTAAGTAGCTAGAGAAGTAAATTACCTCATTCATTGGTTGTAGATGCATTGCTGTAATGAAGCATTCATGTTGAAATAACATCAAGACGAATGCAACAAAGTTTTTATTTTTTTTTTCCTAAGGGTGTATTCCAGGCAATGTAAATAAATTAATTTTACAGCAACTGACTGTTAAATATATAATTTTTTATGACAGCATGAGAGATGGAAAAAAATACCTTTGAGCATTACTGGTACATGTTATTGTTGAAACAATGTAGGGTTTTCTCCTCATGGATATAAATGGTAACTGCAATTTTAGAGAATTTATGAACTTATAATAAATATAAGAGCAGTGAGATCTGGATACACAGAAACTGCCTCAAACAGTGAAGGAAGATAATACTTCTTTATTCTGAAATACTGCTAGATGGGTTGTCTATCTCTTGTATCATCCTGGCCTTTCTTTGCCAGCCTGCTTGCTATATATATATATAATATAGAATAAAAAAGTCTGTCTTTAAGTATTCACAGAATTCTGTAGAATCTTTGAGTAAAGATACCTTTAAAAAAAATAATTACTGATGTGCATGCCTGGGTCAGATTAGTAGTAATGGACAGCTTTCATTTAACTATTGCTTTTGAGGTGAAGCAGTGTTAGATTCATGTTGCTGGGGGTATACAGCCCAATCAGACTCCTACTGAAGTTCAGGCTGATTTTGGGGAAGTTGTAACTGTGCTTGCTCTCAGTTGTTATTGTGAACTGCTTTTTTTCTGAAGAGCTGGGCTCTGCTCATGTTTGAGTTGGTCTTTAATTTTTAATGTGCTAATCTAAGGAAGCACTACATAAATAAGCATCCTCCCTCACTTGGGGAGTAATTTCCAGGATAATTGCAAACCTTTGCAGGGTGGCAAATCTGTCTTGAAAGATGGAGGCAGGACAGATCCATAGGAGGATTAAAACCTGCGTTCTTCCCTATAGTATAAAATGGGAGAAAATAACAAGACAGTAATTAAAAAGACTTTATCTCCTATTTTAAAAAAAGTTTACTTTGAGACAGCTAATGTGTTTGTGCAAGAAGATGAAACTGTGCCTCCCACGAAGTTATTTTAGGGTCCAGTAGAAAATGAAGATGCTGCTAAAAAGAGATACAGATGAATGTGCTTGGAGTTTTCTAAATATGTATCTCAGCTGGAAAACATTGTATGTGGGCCAGCTAGTAGAGGGGAAACAAAAGGTGGTTTTCTTGAGAATAATTCTTTACTTCCTTATTATGTTCGTACATTATTCGGGATTTTTGGCCAGTTGTTGCCAAGGGTGTATTTTCTTGAGCTTTCAGTTGCCTTTTTGTCTGAAATTTAATGCATATTTTGAAGAAATTGTGTTATCTTTTGTTGTACATTTGATTACTGGAAATTGATTAATTGCAGAGGAGATGTTGCTATGAACAGTGAAAACATTTTGGAAACGTGCTAATTAAGGCTATTTCTTGCATTGCTGCAACTGAAGGAAAGCTGATAAGGCTGTAGATTAATGTAGGGGATAAAAAGTAGATGTGAAAGTTGTTGCAGGAAGCTAGGTATTAAAGCCATTCATATAGAAGGCTATATGGAAATTCAAGTGAAAGACTTAGATCCTGTGGAAGGTGGTTTTGCAAATCACTCAAGATAACTGGTAGTGCCTGTTGGGTTACTTCAGTTCACTAATTCTCATTAGAAATGGGCATATGAAAAGCAGAATCTCTTAAAGATTGTTGGTAGCAGCACTTGATGCTTTAATTTCTAAGACAACATGGTCTCCTGAGATTAAACTTGCATCTTTACTGAATTTACAGGTAAAGCTTTGATGTGCAATTGTGGTCTGAATATGAAATGTTAGCAGTGAAGGCAAAGCCTACTTAGACAGGAAATTCTACATTTAAATTTCTACTCTCACAGAGATGTTTAATCAGGATGATGAAATTGGAGTGTTTTACTTGCACTGAGATGGAGATGTTCTGGAAATGTTTTAAAATTTCTGTTTGGAACCAAACCCACAAAATGCTAAAAACTCTGTTCAATGAAAAAAGGAGAAACAAGTTTATTGGGAAAAGGAGGAACATTTCAGATGTTACTTTTATCAAGAAAACCACTTGTGTTTTTTATGAATACATCACATTTATCTTAGTCCTTTGATACAACTGTCTGATCTGCATCTTTGTCATCTTTGAAGTGTCCTGTATTTTTTAGCACTACACAGGAAATATTTTATTGGATTTTAAGGTCTAGAACTAAGGAAGGAAACATCCATTTTCTGAAATGTCAGTGCTCTCTGCTGCTTTTGATACTGGTGAAAGCATATGTTTTAAGGCAATTAGTATCTGTAAATAGGTGATTCTCAGTTCTTGTATCCTGCAGTTCTTGAGGTGCTAATTTGCATCTCTGCTGGAAATTAGTTGCTTATGATTAGGATGTTTTAAGCACATCTAAGAGCTTAAAGATCTTCAAATATACTTGGGTAATACAAGTATAGCAAATGTATTTTTCCAATTTATTTGGAATGCTGAGCATTGTCTGACTTCAATATTTTTGTATAATAAATTTGGTTTCATAATAAATAGCTGTCTGTGACAGTGCATGTTGGTGCTTAATTGTGAACACCTTATGGACACAAGGCAAAAGTAGATAAGGCTTTTAAGAATGGGATTCTTTCAGAATGTACTAGTGGAAAACTGGATGGGAAATTTTAAAAAGTAGTAGAAAATTGTTTTGTTTCTTCTTGGCAAAATGGAGAGCAGACAAGAATGCCATACTATTGATGGGTTCATTCAGATGCTACAGTGTGCACTGTACTGCATGTATATAATTTCTACAGTATCAATATTATTCTAAACAGATCCTACCCTGCTATTTAACAACCCAGATGATTCTAGAAATAGGTAAGAGCCATCTGGAAGACCCCAAAAAACATCATTGCCTTTTTTGGGGACATTCTGATCAACAGGCTTTCTGATGTAGTAGTAATAGATTTCTAATAACTATTCCCCCACCCCAAAAATCACCTGATGACTGTGTGCTGTGAGTCTTAACGCTTTAGAGTGAATTAAGACTACACAACCATGGAACAACATGTCTTTTGAAGGTTCAGCTGCAATGTAAATTTACTACAAAGAAAGTTAGTTCTGTTTTGCCTAAAATCAAGGTGTATGGTGTAAGTGTGCTGTCATTAGTGTACTGTCTGAATTACCCAAGATACTGTACATAGTAGTTATAATCAAACAAAATTAAAACACTATTTATGTTCTGGGGACGTTCTACTTCTCTATCTCCCTCTCCCTGTCTTACCATGCTGAAGGCATCTTGCAGTGAGGAGTGGCAGAAATGGCAGTGCTCAGGCTTCTCTGCTACCGCAGCCCCTGACAAAGGGCATCAGCTTCAAGATGCTACAGCTCTGTCTGCCTGGGCAGGACTGCTGAAAATGCTGCTTCTCACCAGCTGCCTTCTGCTGCAAAAAATACCATGGTAGCATTCCTCATACTTGATTTTTAGCATGGTTCTCCTCTGGTTTTCTTTAAGAATGTTGAAACTAATGGAGCAAAGACTAGAAGGATCAAGAACTGCTGCTAGGTGCTGCCAGCTACTACTAATAAATACCTACTGCACCCCATCACTGGTTCTAACTAGCCCCCACTATAGTGATGATAAGAAGGGTCTTCATGTGCTGGCCACTGACATAGTAAGAGGCAGACTTGGGACTGGAACTGTTAAACACAAAACAGAAGCTTAATTATAAATATTTGGCCTGTTATTGCTTGTTCAGTATTACTAAGCTCATCTGTGCAGAATTGTGTTTTGTTCATGGAAAACCTTTCATACTTTTTTCTTTCTCCTTAATTACTCGTTTTGAAATAGCCTCACTTAGTTCTGAGCTATGTACTAAGCTTGCTGGCAGACACCTGATCTTGTATCATGAGTTTTGTACATTTTACCCCCTTGATTTTGGAAGTGATGCAATTGATAAATGAAAGCTTTAGATACTTAGCATGTGGCATACACTTAGACTAGCTCCCTGCTTTGAGTCTTACCCGAGTTGTATCTGCAGCTTGGCACTGTGGAACTCGGTCACTTCATAGGTGTCTTGAAGTCCAGACAGACAATTAAAAGAGTTGGTCATTAATCACTGTCCCTTTTTGAACCTTTTCCAGTATTTTTTTTTCTTTACCAGGAAAATAGCGTGATGCTGAAAATGCAATACATAACATTGGTTTCTGACTCCTTTTAGAGTAAGGCACATACAGTGCATTTTCAGAGAAGATTTTGGAGATAAAACTAATATTTCAAGCTAGCACAATCTTAGGAAGTGTGAATAAATAAAGCTCTTGGAATTTAACAATGTTATATGTTGTTTCCAAGAGCAATTTCTTCTTACAACTTTCTAAGTGTGCTGCTGGAGCATCTTCTGTTTGGAGTACAAGAAAGATGAGGAGCTGTAGTTTATCTCTTTTCCTCTACTGTATCAGACAAAATCACTGTGTGTGGATGGGTACTGGTAATCAGTTTTAAATCTGTTCAGCTTCCAAAGAAAGGCTTAGGACATGATTAATGAAGTGACTGGCAAATTTGGGTATGTGCCTCAAACATTTGAATTGTGGACCAGTGACTAGTTCTGTAATTCTAAATGTGAAGTTTCATAACTGGACATCTAGCTACTGACATGTCAACCTGGCTGTAGATGTGTCCATTATTTATGAAGAACTGAGCTGTTTGGTTGGGGCTGTTTTGAAGTCACAGAGATCTGAGGTGATCTCTGGCTTTTTGGCTTGCAGAAGCCATGTACTTGAAAAACAGTCTTCATGGAGCTTCCAGGGGAACCAACACAGACAGGAAGGCAGGTTTTTTTCCATCACCATCAATTGCATGTTTTTTTCAAAGTGATTGCTTTCAAGAATAGGCAGCTCCTAGTGTTTCAGTTTGAACAGGAGATGATGACAGTATGTTCATTAAAATTTTGATGAAGATTCCCATTAATGTAATTGTTCTATTGAAAGACCTTCAAGCAAATATTCAAGTTGATACCAATAGTTTATTACATTTGTGTTGCTTATATAACCAGCAAAGCTTAGTGTTGTTAGTAGGATGGGTTAGGGTGAGGGGAATTCCTGAAAATGTTCTAAGGAGAATTAGTGAATCATAAAGAGTGGAGTTCCTCAGTTCACAACTACTTCTGCGTACCTGTACTATTTTGTCATTGTAGCTTGAGCTTTTTGTGGTGTTAGTTGTTCCAGTCATGTTGCAGTTTTGTTCTCTTTCCATGATAGATTTGAGAATGTTCCTTCCTTATGTATTGAAATAGCTGTTGTTGTTGTATACCATTCATTATGATTAGTTTCACTGTTGTGTGTTTAATAAATCAAAGGTTCAGTGCAGTGTTGCTATGGACACTAAATGCTGGAGTTGAGAGAGTATTGTGTCTTTTTTTGTGTGTGACAGAGACTTTCCCTTGTAGCTCTCATTTGGACTGAATTTGTGGCAGGAAATTTGACTTCTAATGCCAGCTGTTAGAAATCTTCAGAGTATTTTTTTATAGCTCATATGCTTTCAATGTTGGAATATGTTTGGATCTTTCTTAATATTCAATGTAATCAGATTTATTTAGGCAGTCTATACATTTCTATTCCAGAAGTCTGTTTTGATTATCAGAGTTTTATTTTGGGATACTGAGATATCTATTCCGTAACACGTGGGTTAATTTGAAAGAAATCAGTATGCTCATTAGCCTTAAAGTCTAACTTATATGTGCTTTACCTTATTTCACTAATTTTGTATGATATGCTTCCATACAAAGTTGATGGAAGAACATTTGCTATACAGTTATGTACAAAGGGGAGAAGTTAGATATTCAACCTCAAGGGCAAGTTTAAAGACCTGTTGCCTTAGCTTTTTCCTCATGCCTTAGGGTTTTTTTGGTTTTTTTTTGTTTTTTTCTTGTTTTTAAGTAGGAGGAGAGATTTGACATATTCCCAGACATTGGATACCAGGTGGCATTGAGATTGAAAAGGAGTTTTTGATCCTGCTCTTTCAAATTCCTGCAAAGAGGTTTCAGTTAGGTGGACTCAGTGTGTCAGCACTGGTTTTACACATTTATTTTGAAAGTTTGAACCATATATGTTTCTTGGCATCAGGCCCATTATTTCCTATAAGTTTCTGAAGTGTCTGTGGATGACATTAGACAGCTTTTGGCTTTGGCCTGTGTTTTTGCCTTCCTTTAGACTGGCAACATGAGGCTTATTTTAGAAACTGCTTTCACGCCTTTAAATATTTTCTTGAACTAGCAAAAGATTTGTTCTTCCAGACATCCATGTTAACTTCAAAACTGCATATTCGTTGAGTATGGTAGCCTTGTGTCCTGCATAAAAGCATGTCTCTCTCTTTTAACACTTGGAACAGAAAATGAGTGTTGGAGATGTGGCACTGAACGTGAATGGGGTTTTTCCTTGTGCCAAGTCAAAATATTTCCATTTATCTTAGAGTGATGATTCAGAGCCCTGTCTATCAATCTGTTAACTAGATGGATGCATGATTAAGGAATGTATGGCTGATACATGCTGTAAATGGCTGAACCATCTATATAGAACTACTAAAATCATTGTTGCTTGGTTGTATTTCTGTTTCTCCCATTAAAGCATTAACTCTGTAAAATTAGTGATATGGGATGCAGAAATAAAACTTTAAACTCTAATGAATTAGTACAAATGTTACAGAACACATACACAGTTTTTATATATGCGTGCCTTTAACATGTGAGGTTTTCCTGATTAAAAATAAATAAAGCACAAAAAAAACCTGCAGAAAAACTGAAAGAAACAAACCACAAAACCTCCCCTCTACAAAACCCCCAGACAAAATAATCCAGAAAGGTGGAAAAAATACCCATGTTCACACCAACATGAACTTCTGAAAGGCAGATGTATGAACTGCAGCAAATACAAATTGTTTATACTCTGACTGCTGTTCTGTTTTCCTCCATTTCTAATCTCTTAGGGATGTAATTGCAGTGAGCAAAGCAAAATGGCTGATGCTGACTGAGCAGCAGTGAATGTTCTCTCTTGGAGTGCAGGTCCTGACACTGCTGCTTCACACTGCTGTGGAAAAGCAGAGAAAATCTGAAAAAAACTTGTGAAATAAAGCACAGAAAACCACCTAAAGTCAGTGATAGATGAACGTACAGAAAACATTTAAACTGGCTTTTGAAAAAGTTTTTTTTTTCAATGGCCCTGGAAGGTTACTTTAAGCCTGTGCTTTCATCAGCACTGCCAGCAGATCAACTGTGCGCTCCTTAGATGTGGAGATAGATGAAGCTGGGAAGTGTCCGCCACCACATTTAGGTTTGGGTGAGCAGAGCCCTATATACTCCCAGCAGCCGAGCCATACACAGCATCTTCAAAGCAAACTTAAAATTTGTGTGAGTGAAATAAATATAGACTGTCAACCATAAGCAAAGGGGGACTTCTGTCCAGCACTAGGAGAATCCTTACTGCATAATAGCAGAGGGAGAGAGTGCATCAAGGGAAAGGTTTTAAACAAATCTGGTATTTCACATGGTAATATTTTTTCCTGGTTTTATCCAGATCCGTTCAATGGGATTTAAAGAAAAATAATATTCTTTTAATTAAAATGGAAAACATCTTGCTCTACAGTGAGGAGAACGTTTTTGTGATGATCTTGACGGGTTAGATACCTGTTATGAAGGCAATAATGATTAGTGGGGAAACCTCATACATTGTGAATCTTTGATTTTACTGAATATTCCAGAGCAGACCAAATGAAGTAAGATACCAAAGACATCAGAATAGCTTCTCCCAGGTCTGCTTAACTTGATCCTACACTGAGGCAGTGTGCACTATGATAATCTAGAGTCCACTGCTCAGAGCAGGGAGTGGAAGGGAGTACAGTCCTGCATTCAAGAAAAGCCTGGGCTTGTGGTCACTGTTATGTTTGCTGTGGAACAGAGGTTTCCTATAGTACCAGGGAGTGCACTACTAAATATTTAATTAGCTGAGATCATAGGCCACCTAAATGTTCATCAAAGACATGTTCATTTTATGACTGCTCACTTAGATATTAACTTACAAGTGTACTGGTAGGTGAGCCTGAACTGGTAAATTTGGAACTTTTTCTAGCAGCCTGTTACAGTTGAAATGCTCACTTTTAGTTATTTCCAGTTTTTGCTGAGGCATATTCAGTGACACAGTGATACCCAGAAGTATGTAATTAATTTCTTCACTGCATTAATGCATTTCTAATCACTGTGATGAGTTCTGTCAGTAGCAGTTATCTTGTTCCTAACTCTTGTCTAAAACAATAACAGGATGGTACCTGCTCAGCTGTGATTAGCTTAGAATTGCTAGAAAGGATAAACAAGGAAAACAAAAACCCAACAACCAAACTCCAGTGCAGGCTCAGAGCATAAAGTTGACTGAGGCCTTCCCTTTCAGCTGGCAAGCACAAGACCTCATTTTTGTCCGGATCATACATTTTGACTTCCATGGAGCTTCTAGAATTATATATTCCTGAATCTGGTTTCTTTTAAGAGAAGCATGACAACAATGAGCAAAAAATATGAGGCTGGTGATGGGGTTGACCAAAATTTACTATGTATTGGAAGTGGGCAGGTTTCACAGTGTGTTTGCAAAAAATTAGAAATGCTTTGAAGGGTGTCCAGTTGGGAAGAAGAAAAGTAATTTGAAAATCTTGGCTTTTGTGCTGTTTTAAACCGAAAGCACCTGTCAGGAAGGAGCTAGTCTCAAGTTTAATTTTATTTTGTTGTTTCACAAAAAAGATTTCTTTTTGTTTAATGGGGCTTGAGGTTTTTGCCATTCATTTAACAGGACTTCATGGTACAGTTAGGATTTGAGTAAATGAGATTGACAGGAGCCTTCTTTATATAAATTTTTTAAAGGCCACTCAACCCATTCTAATTTCTACGGTGTTTGTCTAAGGAAGTGTCTTCTGAAGATATCAGTCTTGATCTTCCAGATTAATTGTGCAGCATCATTCAAAAAGGGTTGTGACAACTTGAGGAACTGATTTAAGAGAATTTTTAATTACATTGAAAATATCTTTAAAGAAGAACAATTACCAAAGCTGTGTCATTCAGTATGTAAAAGTGTTTTATTCAATCTGAAATAAATCTAACAATCACATGCATAATTCCAACATGGTTGGCAAATCGGCTCCATAGGATTATGAAACATCTCCCTATTCAGATTTGTGTTGAAATATTTATTCCTGGTTTGAAACCAGTTTGTTTCTGTAGGGCAGACAGAGCATGTTATACAAGTGTAGTCAGCTGTATTTCTCATGTATCCATGGTGGAACACAAATTGATAGCTTTAATGCCAGCCTTGTTACTTGATGGATGTCTGTTTGTTTTGGCAAGGGTGTTGCCTTAGATATTGTCTCACCCATGGTCTCTCCCATTGGATCTTGTTGTTAGTTCCCAGCTCAGCATAACCACAGCTGTAGAGCACATCTGGCAGGGCACCAGGGGCTGAAGCCGGTACCTGGGAGTGGGAGGCAAGGGATGCTTTAGCTGTCATCTGTGCTGGGAGGAAAGAAGATCAAACAGTGCCTGTATTTAATCTGAAATCAAGCACTTGGATCTGTAGAAGGATTTTGCATAAGTGCAAGCTAAGGATTCCTATTTATCATTATTGCCTTTTTCATCTTTGTGCTATTTTAAAATAATCAGAATAACCTTTGAAGTTAGGCAAGGTGCTGTTTTTCCCATTATGTAACTGGCTAACATAAAGTACAAAGAAACAGCATAACCTGCCTAGGATCAGGCTATTCTGTATCAGAGCTGGAAACAGAACCCAAGTATCTCTTTGGCTTTTATTTCAAGTTCTGGAAAGCTTTTCTTTAGGGGAAAAATTAATATAAATATGCATTTGTGCAACCTAATACAAGATGTGATTGTCTGTTTGAAGACGATTGCTCCAGCTTATGCCTTGAAAACAAAAGCTGTGTGTCAGTGGAGTCTGCTGATCTTCTTGGGGTCCTCCTGAGGTTCCCCTGAGCCTTTCTCCTCACTGAGCCCCTTTCACTGTTCGAATTTCTCCCCTGCTGACTTCAGGCTATGAGCTTCTGACTCCTCCTGACCGCTTAGCAGGGCTTATCAGGTTTCCACAACCTTTTCTGCCTTCAGTTTCATCTACCTAAGGATTTACCCAAATAGTTGCATCTCTTGCCTACAAAGTGTCTTTGAGGGTGGCAAGATGGTGTTCACTGAGCTCCTTAGAGACACTAGAGTGAGATAAGAGGGGGATTTTTGGCTGCCCCCAACCTCCTATTTTCTGCTTCATCACTCAGTGCTTTGTAGCAATAACGGGGATACCGGGTAAGACCAATCAGTATGTTAGAGGGTGTAGAAGTGTAATGACAAAGACATATAAAATATTTTCTAAATCCTAAAAAGAGAATCTGGTAAAAATTAGGGAGTATATGACTGTGTAGAGAAGATGACTAGGGAAAACAGGAAAATATGAGGGAGGATTAATGGGAAAATGGGACATGTACTTTCATGTTAGACTTTGTCCTTCTAAACCATGATCGGAAGGGCTGGAGCAGATGCATATCTTTTGGGATACCATAGGTATTGTTTGAATTGGCATTAGCCAGACAAACATAGTCTTTAGTAATCATGAATGTTTTTTAAAATGTCTGACGGGAGGACTAGTGTAGCACATGCTTTCAAATTTAAAATGAAAAAAACCTTTAATGTACACTGGTACTGAGTTGTGTGGGAAGTACAGAAAAATATTCTTGAATGAAAAAAGTAGGAAGAGCTAAGTTTTTAGTACTGAAATACTTGAAACACTTGAGGATTACATTTGAGAATTACAATGGTATTAAGTTGATTTATGACATTGAATCTGAAGTACTAGGATGTAAACCAAAAGTATAATGAAAAGTTTGGTCAGAACTTGTTCTTGCCTATCTGTACCGATCTCAGAATTTTACCTGGGTTAATTGCCTAAAATTGAGCTATAATTCAGATTTCATTGCACTTTCAGGAAAATTATTTTGCAGTAAGCACCCTGTACAATCATATGTGTTACATCATTTCATGCTTCATTGCCTGTCGCTAAGGTTAGCAGGAAAACAGTGTTCCTGGGCATCACTTCAGGGTGTCCCCGCCTGTGTGGAAGTGGAGGAGCAGGCAGGACGGGCCTGGTGGTGAGCAGACAAGAGCAGCCATGACTGGGCTGTTGCTGCTCCACTCTGCTTGGGGCTGGCTTAACCTTCCCAATTAGGAAACCACTGGAAAAGGGGGAGAATGGAGGTTTGTGGGAAACAGAAGAGCATGACCCATCAGTAGGCAGCATTCCTGGCCTCCTGAGCTCTGGCAGACATGATTAAGCAGGCATGCAGGATCAGAGATGCCTTTTCTGAGAGACTTTGAGGTTTGGGGGAGGTTGGTTTGTTTCCTCATTAATACAAAAATAGGCACTTTCATGGTTTGATGTAATTTTTTGGGCTTTATTTTTAGTGTCTGGGAACATTACACACATGAAACATTTAGCTGTTGAGCCTGTTGGATTTAAAATAACTTAAAATAGCTTTAAAAAGGCTTTTTGAAGTACTCATTTTTTTCCATTGCAGCACATGCATAATTTTTTAATCCAGTGTTTTTACAGAGGCTGGAAGAGTGCCATTATGTTAAAGCTGGTGTTACAATATGGTTTGATAAGGAAGAATGCTTGTTGGTCCAAGATCAATATAAGGGCATAATGCAAATGTGGTTTTTAGCCTGTTTATTTTAAAAAAAAAAAAAAAAGGTTTTATGACTATTTAGTTTCAATATAAAGATATCCCCAGTGTGTGGTTAAGTGCCTGAATTAGCTTTCCATTAAGCTTGAAGGCAAGGTAGAGGTATACTCAAATGCAGTTTGGCTGTAGGAAGAAGGTGTTTGTTTTATCTTTGTAGTAACCAAATATTTATCAGTACAAAGGAAACTTTATCATCTGAATTGGGGGGGGGGGGGGGGGGG
>VZTY01002268.1:363925-405338 GCA_013400935.1 Turnix velox
CTATACAGGTCATGCATCATGATTATAAGGGTTTATTCAGAAGTGTTAGAAATTAGGCTTAAGATGCCTGAGCTTGCAGAAGAAAAGGCAGAAAGAAAAACTGTGTTGGGTTTTTATCAGTTGGGGAATTACTACTGCAGAAACGTGACAGGCTGCTAATTCACCTCTCTGTATGTAGTCATCAAAGAATAAGCCATTAGAGATTGCATAACCCACTTCTCTGCCAAAGAAATTACCACACATGCTTAATTTTTAGGTTTCGTGTGTCAGTGCAGCCTTCAGTTTTCAAAACAAACAAAAATGGCAAATCTAATACTCACAGCCTGGCTCTGGGTCAGGTGTTTAGTGGCAGCTGGTACCCCTGAGGAGGATGGAGGTGCTGGAAGGGATTCTAGCCTGGCCATGGAGACAACTGGGGATCCCTTCTCTTCCAGACAAAACCCAGAAAGCTCAAATCCAAGCTGCCTTTGCTGACAGCAGGGTTTTAATGACAGGTCTGCCCGCTGAAAGTCTGCCATCACAAATGACACACTTCTAGCCCCAGCAGGATAGTTCTGGAGCATGATATGGAAAATAAATTTTATGGCTCAAGCTGTATGATGTTTGAGATGTTCTCTGAGGAGGCAGACAGGGTCTGCCATGTGTCGTTGCCAGGTTGTGTTGTTACTGCAAGTAATATGAGAATCTGGTGTTTTCTTACAGCCCAGGTTGCATTCAGCAATGCAGTTGTTTAGAAAAAGTGAAAGTTTTAGCTCTTGTGATGTGGAGAAAAATACAAAAAGATGCATCATAACAAGTAAGATTTTGTGTAGAAGGTTAAAATCAATCAAATATGATGATTTCATGTGCAACATAGAAACATATTTTTGGCTATTTATGTCTTTTCTTCAAATAATGGAATTATTAGAACTCAATGCAAATTTTCAGCTTCTTTTAAGCCAGTAGACTAGAAACCAGGGATTTGCTCATACATCCAGGGAAAACAACCATTTTCAGTTATGAAAGAAACTTGCCTTAGGATTACTGGTTGGTAATCATTATTTTGTAAGAGTGTTGCACCATGTTAAAAAAAAAAAAATTCTCATTGTGCTTTATTTCTGCATGAGCACCAAGTGATCAGTCATCTTCCATAGAAGTTTTCTTGCTAACCTCATTGTGTATTCAGGTGAAGTAGTGCTCTTTGCCTTCACTTTGGTTTAAGTATTGAAGGTGGTCACACTGATAAGTATCAGATATCTACATTTTATAATACTACAAAAAATTTAGACATGTATTTTAATTTTATTAATGATTTGTTAAGCACTTACAGGAGGCTTCAGCATCACCTGAAATGCATGGGCCCAGAGAGGTTGTTTCCTTCTCTGGAGACATTCGAAATCTGTCTGGACACCTTCCTGTGTGACCTGGTCTAGGTGTCCCTGCTCTGGCAGAGGGATTGGACTAGATGATCTCTTGTGGTCCTTTCCAATCCCTGATATTCTGTGATTCTGTGATAAATCATAATTAGGATAACAGTTATTTTAAAACATGCATCTATAAAAGGTCAGGTGAACCATCTCAGTTCATTTTCTTTTTGTCATTCTCAGCTATGCACAGGTTTAATGGAAAAATTACAATAACTCCTGCTAAAGTTTATTGAAAACATCTACAGAGTGTATCTTCAAGGTATTCTGGTCTTGTAGTTCAGCTTAACTAAAAATGTGAGTTTAAATGCTTTTCATTAAAACAGGTGTAGAAAACTGTATAGTTCAAATTATTTCTTCATGAAATATTCTCTACTGATTTTTTTCTTCTTTCACATTGAATGAATTTAAAATTTACTTGACATAGCTGGGGAGATTTTGAGGTAGTGTTTGTATTTAAGGCTTTCTTATACTTCACTCTAGTGTGATGAAGACTGGACTCTCCTACTGCAGTACACTGGATCAGGAATGAGGTAGTGGTGAGTTAGTTGGAAAGATACGTTGATTACTGTCCAGAAAAGAGGAAAAAATGAGGTCTGCTGAGATGTTTTGGTTTGGTGGAATGCGCTGCTAGAATGCAGTAAGGGGTGAGGGCGTATATTGCATATCGTGGAAGATTCCTCGCACATATTTGATACAAGCTATGTGTGGACATAACAGATTAACAGACTGTGATTGAGATCTGTAGGCTCTTGGAAAGAATAGCTGATTTTATGTTTTTTCAAAGGACCAAAATCTTACCACCATGATGGAAGTTGTACAGGGGCACTGTGAAAAGAAATGGGACTTCAAAAGCAAGTAGACCTGATAATACTTGAAAAGTCTCTTTCCCTATCTGCAAAGCATATTTGTTGTCATCTGCAGCTGAAGACCATGTTGCCCCCACACTTCAGCTTTGTCTCGCACCGCCTTGGTGACTGAACCCTAAGATTTCCCTCATGCTTCTGCCTTCATTCTCGGTATTATTAGGAATACTTACTAGAAAAGCAACTTCTGCAACATATTGACCATGAACATATTGAATCTATCAAAGAAATAGTTCAGGATGGCGTGAAGAATCTGCTTCCTTTTGAAGCAAATCTGTATGGGCAGATCTTTGGGTAATTTTACTGACTTTGATCTGGGTCCATACAGCTGTAGTTGTTAGGAAGAATCAGATGTTACTGTTGTGCTTTGAAGGTTAAAGGATGATGTTTTCCTTTTTTGTTGGAGATTAACGTTGCTACTTGATAATATGGCAATTTAAATAAATAATCACATTTTGGTACTTAGCAGCTGCAAGGCCACTTGCTTTCTGGTATGTTGTGAGTAGAAACACTGTGGGAATATAGGTAATTACACTTAAAACTGATTTTCATTATCTGGAATAATTGTATGTTTCTCTAAAATGTTTTTATACAATGCTTATCTAAACTTAAACACACACATATATTTTCTAGGATTATTTACTACTGCATGACAGACACACAGCTGGGAGTCATTTACATGAAGTGTGGGCAGATTTTTGAATGTGCAATGAAAAGCTTTAATAGCAGTATAGAGATCTGGTGGAAATTAATGTACAAATGTCCTTTATTATATGATATCCCCCGTATAAATATACAGCATTGAAACAACATTTCAAAGCCTAATGTTTCATATTCAAACACTTCAAATTTAGAAGGAAGCAATATCATTGCTTGCATAGTTTTAAGGTCATCTTCTTAGTTGTGTTTCTGTTGTAAAACAGCCTTTAATTATACAGTCAAAATTTTTTCCCCTTGGATAACACTCCCTGCCTTCTCACATGTCTGTCTTGAGATGTCTTATCATAACAGTGATCTCCAGGAAGCTCACTGGCTGTCGTGGTATAGCACCTTTGGCATAGTGGTAGGGAGTTTTCAGAGTAGCTTTCAACCGCTCTGAGGAGGAGGCTGTTCTTCCTTCTCCTCACTTCCCATTCCATTTACAGAATGGTGGAAGTTGAAAGGGACCTCTGGAGATCATCTAGTCCAACCCCTGCCAGAGCAGGTTCTCTTACAGCAGGCTGCACAGGGATATGTCCAGGCGAGTTTTGAAAGAGATGATAACTCCACCATCTCCCTGGGCAGCCTGTTCCAGTGCTCTGTCATTCTCAGAGAGGAACCTCCTCAAGTTTAGATGTTCAGGCTTGTGCCCATCACCTCTTATCCTGTCACTGGGCACCACTGAAAAAAGATGATCTCTGTCCTCCTGACATCACACATTATTTTTAAGCGTTGGTAAGATCCTCCCTCAGGCTTCTTCTTTTCCTTCCATATTGAAAAATGCAAGTCCCTTAGCCCTTCTTCATTTATCTGAAGCAGACGGAAGATCTTTTGGGATTGGAGGTGTGAAGAGGAGGGCTGTCTGAGGGAAAAGGAAGGTACAGGAAATGCACATCCTCTTTCTGTCTCCCAGGGTAGGGTTCTTTATGTTACAGACTCTTTTGCCATTGGCTGTTGTTACTTGGGTTTGTCTCAGTTTTCTCTCGTTTCTCAAAATGTTCTTTGATAATAGGATAAATGCTAATTTTAAAATACGGAAACAGTGAGGATACAAAAGAGGCTTTCATCTTTGGAAGTTGAATTACTGAATAAAAAAAGAAGAAACTTTCTCAAGCATAGGAACAGACTGGGATGATTTTACATTAATTAATGTTACATGTTTATTATTATAGTAGAAAAGTTAATTTGAAGAAAAAGTATTATTTCACCTGATGCCATTAGCATTCTTCATTCTGTGTCATTCCTGGGGGAGGTTAGGAGGGCAACAATAGACAATGTCCTCTCCCATGTGCGCCAATATGAGATGTTAATTTGCATAAGTGTTTGGAAACTATTGTAGCAGAGATGTCTGAGAGAAGAGGGAGAAATCTCTAATGTGGTAGGGAGTATCCAAGGTGCAGGGCTGGGTTCAGCCAGGTGACTCACTTCTAAGCAAGTACAAGAAGTGTCCCCTTCACAGTTTGCTCTGAAATACATTCATTTGTGTCTACTTTTGACAAAATTACCTCTGTACACAGGAGCTGTTGTACTTGGGTTTTTGGAACCCAAAAACAAGCTCTTTATTGATGGTGAGGTCAGGACACTTCTGGGAATGGTGGCTTGTTGGTTACAAGCTGCTCCCCAGCCAGAAGGAGGTCATCTGTCTTTTAATGAATCATGCTTTGTTTATTTTTCTTACTAAAAAAAAAAAAGAAAACTGTTATGCTGTTTGCTGTGATATTTCCTTGCAATGAGATTGGTGGACTTTAGAAAAAATGTCAACTAGTGTCAGAATTACCAGCAGAAATGTTCAAGCTCTAAGTGTGTACGTGCTGGAGGCCTTCTGCAAGGTGTCCGCATGCTGCTGATCTGAGAAGTGTTCTCTCTTTTCCCATCCAAGTGGGATAAGGAGTTGGCACTTAATGTGTTTTGGGCCTTACAGCAGTTTCTGTTGAGTTTAATTTTTTTGTTTTGGCAGTTTTGGGTTTAGATCAGGGAGTCCACATTGCAGATAAAATCTTCACATACAAACAAGCAGCTCTGCTCACAGTTAACATAACGTGAGCTTGAGAAACCTTTGCTGGTATCTTCTGCATAAAAGTGTAGTTAGACTTTGGCTCAGCAGTTGATTCCTTAATCATTGGGTTTTCCAGAGTCTGCAGCTAATTCTGCCCATCTTATGCTATCATGTTTTTTTGTGCCATACATTGGCTTGGGAATAGTATTGAGATACTGTTTCCAGTCTGAAATTTGAAACTGGTGTTGGACAACTTGTTTTCATTAATTTTGTATTTGTCAGTAAAGAAATACCCAGAAGCTCAAATGAGGTTGTTGAATGTTATGTATAGGAAAATTGTTCTTGCTGGGAAATGGCTGGCCATCATATGCAGCATTTTGCCCACTCATAGTGTTTTGAGCTGCACAATACCATTCATTAAGGTACTCGTTTATGCTTATTAAGAAATTTATATTCTTAGATTTATAAATGTTGCTCAACAACCTGACAGTAGGACCTGTAGGAGTGACTTGGCTGCTGGAATGTTGACAATATTTTGAAGTCTTTATAAGAATTGAAAGTTGGTTCAGGATAAGCCAATCTAAGATTTGTTAGGAACTAACTCTCCTTACAAGAAAAATTAAAACATTCTTTCCTGTTGAAGGCCAGGGAAGTTTTTTGAAGTCACCTGGTTGGTTGCACAGCTTACCCACTGAAGACAAGAAGGCCCCTAGAGATGATGGTCCATCAAGGAATGAGAAAGCAAGGATCCTTTTTTCTCTACATGTTTTCCTGCTGCTGGCCAGCACAAAATAGTGCTATTTGGAGATTTTCTAGTAGCTCTCTAGCTTGCACAATGCCACCATTCAAAGCTTCTAAGGAGAGAAGGACTAAATGTGCCAATATGGCCAGAGCTGAGAAATAGTCCTGTTTCTCTGGATGCCCTGGCCCAGGGCAGTGCCAGGAGTGGAGGAGTAGCAAAGTCTTGTCCAGGGTAGATAAGGGCCCTTGTAATGGAAGCACATTGTTAACCCTTTGTCTGTAAGAAGAACTGAAGTAGAGCAATCAAACTTAGGCAGCATTTGGCAGAGTCGTGGAATCTATTAGTGTGTATTTAGCAATGGGAAGGCTGTAAATGGCTGCACCAAAGTTGCAGGGTCAAGAGAAATACAGCTGAAACAACAGGAAAAAGCTCCACCCCTCAAAACTTGTGTTTTCCTAGTACATACATCTTGAAATGATGCAAAGGAACACCACATTTAGTATTTTAAAAGATAGGCCAATGAAATGTAAAATCCATTCATAGGAATGTGAAAGTCAAAATGATAATTTCCCTGCCAGCAATTACTAAATTTCTTACCCTTGATTAATATTTCATATAGCTTTGAATGATGGAACATTTTCCTTTACAATGCTTTGGTTTTTAATAAATATATGTGCTTTGAATTCATAATTTAAGTTAGAACTAAATTACCCTTTAATATCCTCGCAATGGAAGTCATAACTCTTATTGCACAGTAGAGTGCTCTGTGGCAGTAACTTATTTTTTTAGTGAAACTTATTTTACTGAAATCAGCAGTGATGTGAATGCAAATTTCACAGTCTTGTGTTTATCACTGCCCCCTTCACGCCCCCCTATTTAAAGAGTTAGTTATGAGCTACATGTTGTTTCTGGTGGATGACTTTTCACATACTTCAATCACAGATTAAATTTTCTCTTCTATTTTGTTTGTCCAGCTTTTTATTATTTCATCTTAGTATGGTCATGTAAAAATGGAAGCTGTTGTCTCTTCTATTTTCTTTCTCTTCTTATCTGGTTCTCTTGTGTCTGTCTGCATTGGGAATTGGAAGAAGTGAATCATGTTTAATTTTTAAATTGTGTTCATGCCAAATGAATTTGTCAGTTTATTCAGCCAGTGTGGACTGGTTTAAGTTGTATTTCAGTCTCACCTAGAAATTTACCCAATGTTGATACCTTGTATGTGCTTTCTGTTTTGTGGTTTTAGCATAGTTAGGCCTCATTACAGTCTTTTAAGGAGTACTTTTAGCAATATATAGGACAAGTTTCAACTTGGTTCCCAAAATTGTTTGAGAAGCCAAAGTAAATGTTGTCTTGCAGTGCCACATTCCTGTGATTCTGACATCAGAGGAATATGTACAGTAATAATTTTTTTATATTAAGCTGGCTGAATTTATGTGCCTGCAAGAAGCAGGAGTCTGGGGTCTGCATGCAGGAGCTTTAGGCTGGCTATTCAAGACACTACCAAGTTTGTAATGAAAACTTTTTCCTCCTTTGAAAAAAGAAAAAGCAAGATACCTACATTTTGACAAAAACCAAATGTTATGTTGAGTAAAATGAATTAGTTTTGCTTAATGTTTTACATTTTCGTATCTCTTCATATATTCCTGCAGTCTGTGAAGACATCTCTATCTTCTTGTGAGTTGAAAAGAATTAGGGTACAAATTATCCAAGCACTGACACAAAACAAAACAAAACCACACAATATTTTGAAATATTCGCAAATGGACTTTGATATACTTTGTAGATATTTGAATAAATACAAAGCACTCATCATTCATGTTTACAGCATTATTACAAAAAGTTTTAAGAGGTTTTCATTTTGGGCAAAATAACTTTTTAAGCCTTTGTAATGGTTAAAGAGTGGAACAGTACCAGGAAACTGGATTAAGGCATAGGTAGCAGAGAAGAGCTATGTCAGCTTGGCCTTGCATGGATGGGCTAAACTTTGCTAGGAAGAGGATTCACTTTACAGTGTTTGTGCCTCAATCTAAGTGGAAAGAGGAGAGCTAGGAAATGCTGTAGGTGAACATGCACTCGGCTGTGCTTGAGCTCATCAGCTCTTTTGCCATCCTTAGATTTTAAGAGGAAAAAAATTTTAGTGCAATGTCTCATAATCCAGAGGACAGGGTTTTTTCATCACTGTTGTTACAGTGCTGGTTCTTTCAAATTTACAACATGAAATGTCTTTGTCATCTTTTCTTCCAGATTCTTCTCATTCTTTTCATCGAGATGAGACTATTGTTATTGCCCTTGCATCTGTGTCTGTACTGGCTGTTCTGATTGCTGCTCTCTTCTTTGGATACAGGATGCTTGCAGGTAGGTTTGACAAGCCTTTTTTTTTTTTTCTTAATTGTGCTTTTGACTATATCTTGAAGTTACATCTTCTCCTCAGACCTTATTATATATTTGTACATAATACTCTCCCTTTTATGACACTTTATGGTGATAATAACCCTTTCATAACAGTTCAGAGACATTTATGATTTCTCCAAGCCAGTATTTTGGGACTTATTTGTCTTCAACAAATCCTCCACTCAATACAGCTTAAATGGGGTTGTGAACATGCTTTATAGTTACTGCCAGTGATATTCACTTATCAAAATAGTTGTGTAGCATATAGACTTAAGTTCACTCTTGATTTTACTGACTTGAGGAGGACTTTACAGGATTCCTTTTCATTTCTTATGTCCTTGCCTGCAGTGTGTATTTCTGCTAAGTCCCAGGTAAGTTGTGTTCTTTTCAGCTGATAGCATGGCAAAAAAAGGGAACTGTCTAATTCCCTCCTCACTCCTTTCCACAGGAGACCGTAAACAGGGTTTGCACAGTATGAATATGATGGAGGCAGCAGCATCAGAGCCCTCATTGGATCTGGATAATCTAAAGTTGTTGGAGGTAAATGTTGAACTCCGTTTCTCAATCTTTTTTTATTTGATGTAACACTTGTAGTCATATCACCTCCCAGGTATAGTTACAGAAATAAGTGCGTCAATGCACCTGTAATTTTCCTTCATCATAGTTTGAAGGGGAAAAAAAGGTTACAGCAACGATATCTTGCCTGGGTTTTTTTAGTAATATTATTGATATTAGTTATAATGTGTTCTAACTTGAAAAGAAAATATTAAACACTGAGAGGTAATGAGAGAAATTGGAATTTGCTGCATTTCAACATTGCATCACAAGATATATCTTTTTGCTCGGCACTGGTCTCCTTAAGTGCAGTGTCCTACTATAAGCATTTGAAATGCTTTAGTAAAACTATTAGAATATGGAATGTGCTGCAGATAGGGCAGGATATTTCAGTTGTGGTGCATTTATGTAGCTGGGGTTCTGTCTATCTTCATGGCAACTAGAGGCCAACCAGAACTTTTTGCTTGGCTTGGTGTTGGATGTATTATCAGAAAACTGTAAAGTGTTATGCTTGCAATTGCTATGTTTGGTAGAACTTAAGGAATTTGTAAAAGGTTTTAGCCAGAATATTTCGGTGAGATTCAGCGGATGGTAATATTCTTCTGGTATTATTCTTCAGTAAAATCACACACACCTAGAGATCCCGGATGCAGACACGTAGTCCCCACTGCAGTGTAGTCTGGGGAAATGGTGACAGCAGGATAACCAGCAAAGAAGGTGGTTTCCTTCTGCAAACAAAAAGGTACTTGAGGCAGAGTTTGCAAGGGTATAAGGATATGAAGCTGAAAAAGTGTGCAAAGCCCCAGATAATGAGTCTCACTGATCTGCAGTCTTGGGAAAAGCATTTACGTTGTTGGTGGAGAGTTCTACTGTGGAGTCTTCTGTCTTCTTTCTTTAGTCCTAAAGAGCTGATTCCTCACCCACCATCATAGGGTGTTGTAGAACAAATTCCAGGTTTGTACCTTGAACTGGATCACTGCTGCTTTGCAATCCACTGACAGAAAAGGACTAAGAAATGGAAAGTCTGTCAGTTAAGTTTTTATCTTATTGAAAACCTTCTTGTTAGACATCTTTATCATCTTTTGTAATGCTTTCCGTTTTCCATTCTTCCTCCATTTGTAGGCATTTAAACAGTAAAAATATGCTGGTGCATGAAATCCTTACAGTTTCATGTCTAGGTCTTCCTGAAAGTTATTTGGATGAAATAGGTACTTACATTCTTGTAAGCATCTATTTATGCACATTTCAGTGTAGTTAGAATTCTTTGTGCTTTAGAAACTAGGGCCAATCTTACATTTTAGCTTAGAGATTGCATTTTCCTTCACTTGCTGTGGAGATGAGAAAGGCCATCCTGTGAAGACTGTCTAGCCTGGTAGGATCTAGAATAAAGACTCCCAGGTAGTAAGGAATTAATTATTCTTTTCAGTTAAAAATTGTTTACTTCATTTGGTATATATTTTGCGCTAGAAATGCATATATAATTATGACTACCCTAATTGGTAGAGCTTATAAAATGATCTAAACCAGAAATGTTTATCTCAATGCGTGTGGTCTCTGGAGTCAATTAAAATTGATCAGAGAAACACTATAAGCATTTAGTAGGCAAAAGTTTAAGAAGAGAATTAGCAGCACAAAACACGTGGATGTCATTGATTCCACGTAGCAAATGGCTGAATAAGCTATGTAAGAATTATTTGCTGGTGTTCAGATCAATTTAGCAACATCTAAGTTGGCCTATGCTGGAGGTTCAAACTCCAAATGGGCTTTTGTGACAGGATTCTAATTCTAGTTTTCAGTACAAGTTATTAACTTGTTCACTATTTTTAATAGTGTAAATCAGTAAAAAAGTGGGTGTTTAATCTCTCTAGATGAAAACTTGGGTTTTGTCTTCATTTGTTATTTAGCAAGCTAATTATTTACGTTTTTTCTACAGTTGATTGGCCGAGGACGATATGGAGCAGTGTATAAAGGCTCCCTGGATGAACGTCCAGTTGCTGTGAAGGTTTTTTCTTTTGCCAATCGTCAGAACTTTGTCAATGAGAGGAACATTTACAGAATTCCACTGATGGAACATGATAACATTGCCCGCTTCATTGTGGGGGATGAGAGATTCACTGCGGATGGCCGTATGGAATATTTATTGGTGATGGAATATTACCCCAATGTAAGTACTTCAAATAAATCAATTGGATTGGTTCAGACTCCTAAGAATAACCACATAAAAAGGATGTACTTTAGTATTTGCCATTATTTTTATTTGCTACTTCTTGCACTGTAATGTAAAAACAATCCATATAAATTACAATTTTAATGAACCTTAGTTTGGGTTACTGTAATACCTGTTTAAATTTCCCAGTTAACACTACTAACTGTAGTTGCTACCAATTCTTTGCTGCAGGACTTGCTCTTAGCTATAGTGCAGGTTTTTTAGTCAGCTGTACAATATTCAAGGACAGAATTTGTTTTACTTAAAAATAGTGGAATAAATTTTAAACTTCTTAGTTTTAAGACATTATATCTCCATTATGACAGCTGCAACCTCACTCAGTAGCGGCAAATGGTGGGGTTTTTTTACAATGAAACATCATAGATCCAATATCATTGTCAAACTGGTTTGTGGTACTGTAAATCATGTTGGCTTTTTATTCTGTCATTTTCTTTAAAGCTTTCTGTGGTATAGTGTATCCATTTTGCTGTGCCATATATTAATGATGGAGGACAAGTCTTAAAAAGGCACATGTACTTTCTAGAACCGTGTCTTCAAGTCTCCCTAGCTAACTGCATGCTTACATCCCTCAGGTTCATTGCTTTGAATTCCTGATGCTGTGTTTGGGTGTATGTATGTGCAGAGAAACAAAAATCCAGCATGTGTGAATTGCATTCATGAAAACTTATAAAATATAATGTGTATGAGGGTTATACATACGAAAATGCAAAAGAAGTACAATTTCTCTTGGAGTAGTTTTTTTCGTTTGTGTATAGGAAAGGGATTGTAACTCTTAAGTTAGGTAATTTTTTAATGAGCATTTTGGTCCCAGTGTAGTGAAAACACATTGTGTGTGAAGGTGATTTGTGAAGCCTGATTCATGTTATGGGGACAGTTGGACAAAAGGTGCTTACTCAAGTAGTAAAAGGAAACAGAACAGTAATAAACAGCAGTAATGATGGCTAAATAATATCTCAACTGAAACTTTTAAGTGAGAGCATGCTTGATTGTGTCAGCTTTTAAGAGAAGGACATCTAACAAGAGATTGCAGAGGGTAGAAACTTCCATAGAAAAAAGTCAGTCTTGCCTGTTCCAGATGGTGAGTGGGAAAACACATCAGCTCTGGCAGAGTAGGCTTGTTTTAAACTGAGTGAAATCAGAGTGACTGTTCTGCTCCTGGGAGGGCATAGCAGAACAGGTGAGCTGGTTTTGTTGGTTTTTTAAATGAAGGGATTTTCAACTGAAATGTAATTTGATTGAAAATAGTGTCTTGTTGCTTTTAGAAACAGGATTTGTTAATGATCTGGCTTGTGACTTCATGTTAGCAGGTTCTTTCTCAATATGGTATTAAGAACAGCAATGTTAGTCTACAATCAATCCACTGGTGGCTTGAAAGTCATAAGAAGAAGTGCACAGCAGGTGTAATTAATACACAGTGTGATCCTTAATTCAGTGAGCAGATGTTCTGCTGTATGTGGAGCCAAAAGCAGAGAAGGAACCCTACTGGGGCAGCCCTACTAAAAGGAAATTACAATGTTCAAACTGGAGCCATGAATCTTATTTCAGTAAGGAGTAGCCCATAGAAGATGCGCAGGTGGAATACTCCAAATCCTAAATGTCATTTTCCTCAAAATGCTTTCCTCCTTGGAAATAGGAACACACAAACCAGACCATTGTTCTTGGTATTGTCTCAGTGAAAGCAAGACCCAATGGGTTTGATTCAATGTGTGTTTCTATCTGAACATGCCTTCACAAAGTAGGTGAGCAAGCAATAAAAGGAAAGACACACATACTTATCAATCAGCATGCTGTTCTGATGGTACTCTGAGATGTGACAGGTGAATAAGCAGTGAGTAATAGTCTCCCTGTAGTCATTCTCATGTCTTTCTAGAACAACAGAAAAATTGTAAAAAACATAGTAGAATCTTGTGATTGGAAACAAATGTCTCCAATTTAAGATGTAACTCATCACTCTGATGAGAATAATTTCAAAGGCAAACACATACCTCTCTCCAAATTTTGACTAAAAATTTTCCTGGTTATCATTTATATTGAACTTCACTAAAAACCTAAAAACGCATCCCTCAGCCAGCTTACTTGGGGGCTCTGGGGCTGAAAGATCTTGGCTTGAGGTCTTCACGCATTGTTTCCCAGTCACACCATGACAGCAGAACTGTGTCCTCTGCTAGAATGGGCTGGAATCTCAAGCTCTAAGGTAGGAAGGTCCATTGCTGCTTTGTCAGCAGTTACCTTGCTTCTGTTGTTCAACAAGGCTTTTTCAAGGAATAAATCAAGTGCGTGCTGTACTTTTATTTTATAATTAATATTGTTATTCCTAAAAGCAGTTCCTGTTATTTTGTGATAAGTTTTCTGTTCCACTTCTTTAAATTAACCAAATGTCAGCCCTGAAAATGAAACTCTCGTGTTTTAGAACATCTAGGTGAACACAGAAACAGTTGCAGGATTACATGTTTCAGGAGCATTGGAAGAAACTGAGTCTTAAAGATTTCAAGATATTGAACTGGGAAATAGTTTTAATCTAGTATTTATGGATTTGTGGTTTGTTTTTTGTTTTTTTTGTTCAGGGTTCTTTGTGCAAATATTTGAGTCTTCACACAAGTGACTGGGTGAGCTCCTGTCGTCTGGCCCACTCTATAACTAGGGGCTTGGCGTACCTGCACACAGAGCTGCCTCGAGGAGGTAAGACCAAAATGTTCAGGACACTTTTATTTCTATCAGGTTTACTCTCTGTGACAGTACAGTGAGTAGGAAATGATAAATATAAATAGAGATTACCTAGAATTTCTGATATGTTTGTTCCTTCTGAACAATCCCATGTCGTGGGCTGTGTGATGCTTATATGAAAATATGGAGCAGGAGCCAGCAAGGCCCCGAAGAAAGCCAGGAGGAGGAGGAGGCAGGGCTGCTCAGTGCTGCAATGTCATGGCAACAGATCACTGAAAACCCGGAGCACTGGGTGTCTGTCTGGCAGAGAGCAAACAGATGTTTGTTTGTGTGGATCAGACATAAATCACCAAAGCGATTTTTAGTTTGTGTGTGAACTGCTTCTCCACAAAGAAAAATAATTAAATCATCTAACTCTGCTGTAATTTATCATACCTCTTTTTGTCTAAGGGTGTGCGCGGGTAGTCTTTGCTGTGTACAAATGATACTGATGCTCTTAGGTTTTATTAGAGCACCGGATATGACAACATATTGATTTATATATCTCTGCTTACATCCTTCAGCCAGCACTCCAGCAGCTAAAGTATTATGACTACAAAGTAGATATCCTGAGATCTGTAATGTATCAGTCTGCAGAATATGGCCTGGCACTGAAGCAATAGATTTTGGGTAATAAGGATGATTGATAACTTTAATTATATGCTAAGGTGCTAATATTTGGATTAAAATTACAAACTATATATTGCAAATTCTAAGCATCAACTCTAGCAAAGATTGACAGCTGAAGATGCTGTTAAAAATGCAAGACGAGAAATACATACATCAGTATTCCTGTTTGTCATCGAAATTGCAGTTAACTTCAGCATTTTCATTTTGAAATGTGCAGACAGATGTCTCCAACAGCAGCCAGAGGATGCACAAACCTTCCTTCATAAAGAAGAGATAGCCATAGGCTGGTCTGTGAGTGCTGGGAAGGAGTCTATGGAGTAGAATAAATTCTACTGTGAAACTGGTTCTATGGTGCTGGATGCTTTACTGATAAAAGAAACTGCATATAAGCTAGCAACAAGCAACAACTGAGATAATTCTTTGGAAAAGATCAGATCCCTTGTAAGATGAACTTGCTCAGAATCTCTGGAATAATATTGTCTACATATCTTCTGAATAGGCCCCAGACCAATCATTGTTGATGTGTTTAACACAGGAACATGGATATGAGTGGCTGTCAGGGCTGTGCCTAAATCCACGCTATTCCCCTGCCAAAATCATGCTGAAATATCCCTTGGAAATAAGCTTATTGGGAGATACTAACACTGTAGGTAACAGCAGTCTAGCATATTGTATAGATACAGTGAAACTCTGAATGCCAGTAGGTTCCCATAGATAGCATACATGGAGCTCATTATAATGAAGCAAAATTGTTAGTCTTTGAAAGATAAGTTGATTTTCAGTTTATAATAACTGAACAGACATAATGACGTTCTCCCATTTTGACAAAGCGTAGAACTGCTGAAATAATATCATGCACTTCCCTTTGTCCAAACAGACCACTACAAACCTGCAATATCCCATCGTGACTTGAACAGCCGCAATGTGCTGGTAAAGAATGATGGAGCGTGTGTTATTAGTGATTTTGGACTCTCCATGAAGTTAACTGGAAACAGACTGGTACGCCCAGGTGAAGAAGATAATGCAGCAATTAGTGAGGTAAGTACTGATCCTGATAAACTAGTGTATAAAGGAAGACAAATTAGTATGGAAGTAGCACTGAAAGTAGCACTGGTTTTGTTGTTACAAGGGGGAATTGCTGCAGTACAAGTGAGAAGTGGCTGAAACGTTGATAGGAAAAAAGGAGTTTTAGTCTCTAAACACTTGAAAACAAGAGCAGCGTTTTGAAAGCTGTTAAATTGACAGGCCTGGAGACTGAAGTTTTCTGAGTTAGATATGTGAAGATCCACGGTAGTGTGATATTGACTGTGATGATGCAATACAGGACCATACAGTTTTATGCTTTCATAAAACATTCATTTTTTTGTGGCTTTTGGGTTGAATTTTTCCAAAATGGTCACATCACTTATTCTACACCTTAAGACCATTTCTCTGTGTGTCAACTGGGGTTTTATGGACTTTAGGTAGACATCTGGCAGAGTAAGTGCAGGTAGAAAGACGTGAACCAAATACTAGGGGATGCTTGAGAAATTACCTTATGGGAAAAGATGAAAGAATTAAGGCTGTACAGGAAGTACAGAAAGGGATGGGCCTTCAAATATGTAAACAGCTGCTACAAGAGAAAGGTTTAATTTGTTTGCATTAATTCCTGATAGGACAAGATGGAATGGAATTATGTTGTGGGAGGGAAGGAAAATTTAGGTTACTTACGTAGAGTAGAAGGCAGCCAGTGTCTGGAATGGACTGCTGAGGAAGGCTTTATTGAAATTGCATCTTTTTATGAATTTAAGGAACAGATTGGGAAAACAGCTGCTAGGAGTGGGTTTAAGTGGATTCTGGGCTGAAAGAAGAAATTGATTTCTTAAACTTCCTTTTTTTTATGATGCTATTATCTNGTATAATCAGAGATTTGCTGTTACCTGAATACAGGCTACTGAAATACTGTGAAACTATTTTAAACAGAGAATGAAAGTCCCTAGTGGGACTAATTTGTCATCTTTGTGCTTTTACAGAAAGCCTTTACATTTTGTTCCAGTGCTTATCACCTTCCCTTAGAAAGCAAGTGCTACAGTACCTTGTGCACAGGTCCTCCTTTCACATCTCCTCTTCCTGAACAAATAAAGGGGAAACCAGGTTAAAATGCAAGGATATAAAATAGTTCTGTGATAAAACTCTCTCATGGGTACTGATGAATGATTGCTCCCATCTAATATATTTCCTAGTGGAAATGTACCGGTAACTTATATGGTTGTTAGTAAAGTTTCACTGTGGAGGATGTAGAGGAGAGTCTTGCTGGCAGTCCAGGAATAAAAGAGAACAAGTTCCTCTTTCAGCAGTGTCCTCTTCCATCATGCCAAGTACCTTGCTGTCTCACAGAGTAATTTCAGAGGGAAAAACCCATATAAGAACATTGAGCAAGGGACAAAATTATTTTGTTACAAAGAAGTGTCGGAGTAGGGGAAGGGGTTTATTATGACTGGGTTTCTGATAAGAAGCCAAGGAAGTTCTTTTGAAGAGAACTGCATTTTCCTTAACTGCAGAAAAAAGTCATACAAAGTAGGGTAATAAAAGAAATTAATCTCCATGAAAAACTGAAATTTGAAATTGCTTTCTGGTTTGATGGCTTGATTTTATGTTTTTCCAGGTTGGTACAATCCGCTACATGGCCCCAGAAGTGCTTGAAGGAGCAGTGAACTTGAGAGACTGTGAATCTGCATTGAAGCAAGTAGATATGTATGCACTAGGCCTTATCTACTGGGAAATATTTATGAGATGTACAGACCTCTTCCCAGGTAACCAGAAGAACTAAGTAGTAGAAAGTGGTTTCAGTACCTAAGCTACCACCCAGCCATTGCTTTTTAAAGTAAAGAAGGGAAATAATTTTCTCGATTGTTTTTGCCATTAAGTCGGTGCCCTCTAGTGTTCAAGATTATATATGTCAGTACTAAAAAAATTACCAGTTTAAATAGTTTGCATGCTTCATGGTATGTGCAGTTTGAGCATTATTATTATTGCCTAGAGTTTGCAAACATTGGAAGATGAGCTGATGGCAAAGGCACTACTTTCAGTTCTTAGAATTGATAAAAGTGCCTGAAATGTCTGTGTGAAAGAATGTATGGAAAAGTGTTGCGATTTAATATAACTTTTAGTCAGTCGTAGTTTTATTTATTCTAGTGACGTGGAAAATTCAGGGAAATCCTCCATATCTGTAGTAGGAAACAAATACACACTTGAAATATAGCACATGAGATTGTTTAGCACATGAGATTGTGCCGCAACCACCATCTTCTTCCCAAGGTGCAGCATTCTCTCTGTAGTCAAACAGCCACATTCTATGTGCAAAGACTGGGCTCCCTCCCAAATGAAGTGCATGAATATATTCAGTCAGCAGCGTTTTGCTGATGTCATCTTCAGGCTCTAAGACATTTGCAGATAATTCATGGTTTTATGTGAAATTAGACTTCGGGGGAGAGTAGAGAAAATCTCAATAGGCAGCAACTTTGATACTAACTTCATCACCTGAAAGCTTTTGCTCTGCCTTTTAATCTCTGATGTTTTTCTTTCTTTCACTAATAGGGGAATCTGTGCCAGAGTACCAGATGGCATTCCAGACAGAAGTCGGAAACCATCCCACTTTTGAAGATATGCAAGTGCTGGTATCTAGAGAGAAACAGAGACCAAAATTCCCTGAAGCATGGAAGGAGAACAGCCTGGTGAGATAGAAGGAAACAGTCAAAGAAACAGTACTTTAACTAGCAGTAGGATGCACTCATTTCTTAAATGCATACACATCCTTTTTATTTGTTTTTTAAAAAAAACCCTTTTTCTTAGTATTTTAGAATTGGGAGCTGATTCTGTCTGGGCTTCTTAAATACTGAACTCATTTTTTACGAAACTATTGACATGAAAGCTAGATTTCTTTTAATGAAAAATACTATGATTTTTATCAGGTCTGGAAGCACGATATACAGAAGATAACTTGTAATATTAGTTGTTAGTATCTGTAGTATTATGCAGGAAATATGCATTCTCTATATGCTGGCTGGAAACATAAAGGCATTTTCTGCCTTTTGACATCTTATCAACGAATAATACCCTAAAATTGATGGCAAATTCCAGAATGTACCCTTCCAAAACAAAAATCTATAAACAATGTAATAAACTTTTCCTGAAATTGTATAGTCCTGAGAATTTGCAGAGGCTCCAGCTTCTAGCAATCATTTAATTATAACTACATTACAAATTTTATACAGGTCCATTTGATCAACAGGTTTTATTTTCAAGACTTTAAATATGGTAATGTTTGTTGTTTTGAGTTAGTATAGAGTTAGTATAGTTAGCTTAGAGCCTTGCTTGCTGCTGTAGGCCAACAAGTTGCAGCAAGTCATCTGAACTCTGGTAAGAGCCTGTGTGCTTGCTTTCATCTGCAGCAGAGGTGAGGTAATGTGCATTCCCTTAGCTTGGGGGGATTTGTTTGCCTTTTATTACAAGTAAAATGTAATGCAAAAAGTTCCTGGGTTCCACTTCATACATGGAAACTTGTTTAAACTAAAATAGTTTGATTGACACTAGGAAAATTACACAGAAGCATAGAGCTGTTAGAGTTGTAAGGGATGTTAAAAATCATCTGTTTACACCCTGTGCCACAGGCAGGGATACCTCCCCCTAGAGTAGGTTACTCAAACCCCCAGCCAGCCTGGCCTTGAACAATTCCAGGGATGGGACATTCCCTAAGCAAGCTGTTCCACTTTCTCATCACCCTCACAGAAAAGAATCTAATTAAAATCTACCATCTTTCATCTTTTTGCCCCTCATCCTGTTGCTACACTCCCTGATAAAGAGTCCCTCCCCATCTGTAGGCCCCCTTTAAGTGCTGAAGGAGCACTGCAGGATTTCCCTGGAGCCTTCTGTTCTCCAGGCTGAACAGCTCTGAGTCTGTCTTCATAGCAGAGCTGTTCCAGCCCTCTGATCATCTTTGCAGACCTTACTCTGTACTTGTTTTAACAGTTCATGTCCCTCTTATCTTGGGGACTCCAGAGCTGGATGCAGTACTCCAGATGGAGTCTCCACTCCATGGAGTGGACTAGAGGTGCAAAATCGCCTCCCTCAACCTGCTGGACGCATTCTTTTTTATGCAGCCCAGGATGCAATTGGTTTTCACTCAGCCAGTATTTGTGCTTGGGATTGCCCCCACCCAGGTGCAAGATCTTGCCCTTGGCTTTGTTGAACTCCATCCACAAGGTTCACAGAGGCCTCACCTCTCAAGCCTGTCCAGCTCCCTCCATCTTGTTGACACCATCACACAGCTTGGTGGTGTTGGCATATTAGCTGAGAGCTTAAAAAGATAATTCTAGTTATTCCCATATTGAAATTATGTCCTTCAATCTTCATAGGCTTTGATAGTTGATAAGTATGTAGCTACTGTGCAGATAAAGGGCAGCCTAAGGCCTCTTCTCTGCTGGTACTTGTAAATATGTATGAAATTATTTTCAGAGAGGAGCATAGCCTCCAGGATTAATGCTGTTGTAAAATGTTGTAACTGAGTTGGGAGCTTCACAGGAAGGTTCTTTTATTGCAGAGTTTTGGCCAGTCAGTCAGGGGAGGGGTAGAGAAAAAAGGGAAAGAATACACCCCCAAATTACATAGGAAATCAAGCAGAAATTATTTTTACTATAGCTATGTTGACAAGTGCAGCATTAGAAGAACCGGGCATGACAGCTGATTTTGAAGATAGTTACAACCAAAACAGTTCAAGAAGGCTTGTTTTGCAGACTATAATTTTAAATGTTAATTATGTTCTAACAAGTTGATAGACTCCAGCCTTATTAGACACTCAGCTAGTGATGATCTCCATATTTAAACTGCCTGAAACATTCTAAGTGTTGTCACTAACTTTTTTTTTAATTAAAATAATAGTTATGATGGTTAAGTCCAACTGTAAGGTTGGACCTGTGCCATTACTTTAAGAGAAAAGAATCAACAATCAGTGTTTCTGTCATGTATCAACCAACCTACCTCACCCTGTGGTAGTTTAGGATAACACCAGAATGAGCAATCTAGGGGAAACACTGAAGAAAATTGAGCTCCAGACAGTATCTCTGGACCTAGTTCCAAGCCTCCTGTATCTAATGGACAGGATAAAAGACTTTCTCTGTTATTTAAAGCTACACTTTATCATGTTTGGTTATAACACTTTCATTCAAATTGATCTATTAGAGAAATATCTTTGTCCTTTTCATTTGAGAAATAAAATGAAAACCATATTTTTTTTTAATGTCATGTAATTAAGGTACTCAGAAGGGGAATCCTAAATTTATGGTTACTCATGCAGTCTGTTTGCTTCTTGAACACAGGTATTTCAAACAGACTTGATTAAGAGTGTGGTTTTTTTCGCGGTATAGATCAACAGTCTGAACAGATGATGCGCATAAAATAATTTAGGGTCTAAAACCTGAGCTGAGCATTGTTTTCATGTAATTTGAAAAAGAAAGACCCAGTCTTGGCTTGAGAGTCAAAACTGAAGGATGTTCTTAGAATAATGCAGATTTCCTGTATATTTTACCTTTTCTATGAGCACTAGAACTTCTAATTAGTGCATTTTATTATATGTATATTTGAACCAGAAATTAATAGAAAACACATCACTGTTGTAAATGTGAAGCTTTATGGTTTCAGTTCTGATAACTTTCTGTATGGTTGTCACTACACACCTTTCATGATCCTTAAAACACCAGAATCAAAGGATCTGCTAGAAGAGATATGATACTAAATTAAAAACTGGTTAAATTTTCTGCTGGTGAAACCTGTTAGGGGGTAGGGAACCATCTTACAGAGGGGCAAGACAGTAGAGTCCACTGACTTTGATGCATCTAAATTGTGGCTAAATCAAGTCCTAAGAGCCACATGAAGTTTTTTTTTTTATTTCAGGAGAGAAAATGGCCATTACAGTATCCTGTCATTGTCCCCAAGAGTCCTTTTAGATTCATGTCCCTCCACTAGGAGGAGTGTAGCTGTGTAGCCCCACTTCCATCCACTGTAGGAAAAGAAAAAGAAGGTGAGAGTTTGTGTGGGAGCTCATCCCCACCTGTGCTGCCGGAGCTGCATCGCTGAGCAGCAGGGACATGCCAGATGCAAGCAGTGCCAGGAGCCCACTCTGTAGGTGAGAAGCTCTTGGCAAATGTGTGGAGCTCAGCCTGGCTTCCACTGCCAGAAGCAAACCAGGCAGTTCTGCCACAGACACAGTCAATGGGAGCCATAGAAGTCCTTAGTGCCCAGCTGGGACTTTGCACAGTCCTTGGTGCTGAAGAGGTTAAAGCCGGGCTTTAAAGATGTTCTGGCAAAACATATCCTATCTGTGAGCCACAGATTTGCAGCAGGGGCTAAGCAGTGTCTGCCTGGTTTCTGTACTCTTGATGCAGTGGGAGCGGAAGCATTCAGTGCTTGTAATTTCAGTTGTCCCCTTTCCTGATCTATGACCATATGGCATCACATTTTGGAGGTCTTGAGCTGACTGCACTGTTCACCCCACAGTGTGACCCCTGGAAAGCCTGTCTGCTTCTGTTTCTCCATCTGTAGAACAAGGGCAGCAATAACCTTCCTCCATAGTACAGACAAATTCCCTGATATTTATGAGGCATTTGGATGCTACAGCATTGAACAAATGAAAGAAAGCATAACAAGATGAGCAAGGTTGTGTTGTTTTGTGTATAGTGTGGGGAAGTAAGGCAGGTACTAAGCTAAATTCTGGTACAACAATCACAGCATTTCCAGAATATCATCAGTCTGTAGTGTCTAGCTTTCATTGGGCAGAGAGCATGAGCTGAGCATGCAGACATCAGAGGAGGCCAGCTGAGGATTGTATGGGCAATGGGAAATGCAGTTTTTCCTGAATAATTGTCTTCCTAGTTGTTCCATGTGTAAGGTATGATAATATGACTCCTGCTTATTGTTTGGTTTAGGTTAAACTAGCTTTGAAAGAAGAGTTGTATCTTCCATGTCTCTTTCTCAACCCTGGTGACTATTTTCATACATACAGAATGCTGTCATAAGACAGTAATAAGAATCACAATATAAAGGGGAAATAATTTAAGATAAAGCAGTTTTGTTTCTTTGTCTCCTGGAAGGCTGTGAGGTCTCTTAAAGAAACAATTGAAGACTGTTGGGACCAAGATGCTGAAGCTCGACTGACAGCACAGTGTGCTGAGGAGAGGATGGCAGAACTCATGATGATCTGGGAAAGAAATAAATCAGTTAGTCCAACTGTCAACCCCATGTCAACTGCCATGCAAAATGAGCGGTAAGAAAAGAAAAGATGTTGTTTGAGTCAGCAGTGAATGCCCAGTGCAGTACTCAACTCACTCCAGGAAGGAAGTGAGAGCACACTGTTAGAGTAATGTTTCTGCACCCTTGAAGTTGGGTGTTTGTTATATGAGCTATTCTGCTTATGGGTACTGTATGATATGATCCTAATTACTTATGCTCTTAGCATTTCCTTATGCATCCTCAGAATTCAGACAACATTATGTAAACAACTGTATTTCTCACAGAGGGGCCTTTTAAACTGAACTTGGGAAAAGTGTCCAAACAGGCTTGCAAAGATAAGAAGTGACAGATGCGTAATACTTCCAGTTAAAATGTTCTCCTCGAAGCTGTGAAATGACCAAGTATTAGTTCAAGAAATCATCAATACTCAAAGCTGTAGCTTTTTAGTTAAAGAACTGCAGGGCAGTCATTTAAGTCTTAAGTCATTATTCTGACCCTCATGAGTGAGATGCTGCACATTCTTTGCTTTCTGATCCAGAGAGAGTGACAATTTGCAGTACTGACTTTAGTGTTTAATGGTATGCACTAGAGATCTGGATCTGAGAGGGGAGTGATTCTGCTGCACGTAGCAGTGTTTATTGCAGTGAAAAAAAAGTTTTAATTGTAAAATATTTGAATTGTTAAAGTAATAAATTTTTCATAGTTTTGAGTACGTTATGACTTTTTCCCAGCATCGCTTTCTCCATCTTATGTGTTGACTTCTTGTTGCCCTCCTTCAGTGTCACTTTTCTGCAACTGGAGCAGAACCTTAACAGGGAGCTAGACAAAGAGCATATAGGACAAACAGAAGAAAATTACTATTATCTGACTTTGTTGTATAAGTAACATCTGTGACGGATTTGCTGTCCTAGTAAAAGCTACCCAGGATGTTTCAAGGAAATTACTGAAGTATCTCAGTTTGTGCTGTATCCATCCTTAGATTAGGCATGAAGAGAAAGACACTCAGCTGTCTTAAGTGAGAGGTTTTTATAATCTGAGCTGGTCTTTACATATATGATCTTCATATCACTTATTTTTTTCTTAAAGGAATCTGTCACATCACAGGCGTGTGTCAAAGATAAGGCCATATCCAGATTACTCTTCCTCTTCCTACATCGAAGATTCAATCCACCACACTGACAGCATAGTGAAGAACATTTCTTCTGAACATTCGATGTCCACCACACCACTGACTTCAGGGGAAAAGAATAGAAACTCCATTAACTATGAGCGGCAGCAAGCACAGGCTCGCATCCCAAGTCCTGAGACAAGTGTCACCAGTTTGTCCACCAATACTACCACCACCAATACAACTGGTCTCACTCCTAGCACTGGCATGACCACCATATCTGAAATGCCTTACTCTGATGAAACAAACTTGCATACTACAAATGTCATGCAGCCAGGTGGGCCCACCCCTGTTTGTCTGCAGCTAACAGAGGAGGACTTAGAGACAAATAAATTAGATCCAAAAGAAGTGGATAAGAACCTGAAAGAAAGCTCTGATGAGAATCTGATGGAACATTCACTTAAGCAGTTTAGTGGGCCAGATCCACTGAGCAGCACTAGTTCCAGCTTGCTTTATCCACTGATAAAACTTGCAGTGGAGGTGACAGGACAACAGGACTTCACACAAGCTGGCAATGGTCAAGCATGTTTGATTCCAGATGTCCCATCTACTCAGGTCTATCCTCTGCCCAAGCAACAAAACCTTCCGAAGAGGCCTACTAGCCTCCCCCTGAACACCAAAAATTCAACAAAGGAGCCACGGTTAAAATTTGGTGGCAAGCACAAATCAAACTTGAAGCAAGTGGAAACAGGCGTTGCCAAGATGAACACTATCAATGCTGCAGAACCTCACGTTGTGACAGTAACCATGAACGGAGTGGCTGGCAGAAGCCACAGCATAAACTCTCATCCTGGCACAACCCAGTATGCCAATGGGACAGTGCCATCTGGCCAGACAACCAGTTCAGTAGCACAGAGGGCCCAGGAAATGCTTCAGAACCAGTTTAGTGGAGAGGACAGTCGGCTGAATATTAATTCAAGTCCTGACGAGCATGAACCCTTGTTGAGGCGGGAGCAGCAGGTTGGCCACGATGAAGGTGTTCTGGACCGCCTGGTGGACAGGAGAGAGAGATCGCTGGATAATGGCCGAACAAATGCCAATAACAACAACAGTAATCCGTGTCCAGTGCAAGATATAAGCACAGGCAGCGCCCAGAATCTAGTGAGAAATCCTGGGCAGAGCCAGACAAGAAGAGCACAGAGGCCCAATTCACTGGATCTCTCAGCCACAAATAGCTTGGATAGCAGTAGTTTGCAGTGTAAGTGTTTGCAGGGCTTGAATAGTTTCCCTGATGCTTTTTTACTTACTAACTACATGTATCTGCTTGAATAGAAACCATTGCTGTCTCCTCTCCTTCCTCAAAGCATACTCACTGAATCCCATATAATTTCTGGCATCACAATTTAAGTCCATCAGCTACAGCACATGTTGGGTCACTGTCTTCCTTCCATGTCCATGGAATAAATCTGTTCCTTTGTAACCTGTCTACTCTGACTCTGGGAAGGGAGTAGTTTCTAACTTTAGTGATTCCTTGCAAGGTACCTTTTGAGTTTCAAAGCAGGTTGAAAAAGCTTTCCATTTCTTCCTTCAAGGGCACATTCATTATGACTTCTTTTCTTTACTCTTTCTGATTCTCTTAATGGTAGCTGGCTTTAAGGTACATTCATTAAAAGAATTTATTACGTTAACTACTTACACACTTAACTACTTTTAAAGCAACCTATTTAATTTTGTATTAGTCCAGCCTAGGTGGATGGTGAGGCATTCGCTGCTTTGTAATTTGAGCTCAAACAATTATGGCAGATTTTCATCAGTTTCCCATGTATTAATGAAAGTGAGTAGAGAAGGAATCTATTTGAATAGACTCTTTCAGAGTGACTGCCTTAAGAATTTTATGGCCCAAGATTTAAGATGTTAGAATGGGCCTCTCCTAGCAGTCAGAAATAATACAGTTAAATTAGGTGCATCCTCTGAGTTCGTCTTTGGGCCTGTTGTAAAGGCTTCCTGTGTTGCATTTTTTAAGATAATATATTTCCGAATGCATTATAGTCTTTGAAAGGTGCTTGCAAAACTCTGATTGTTTAGACAGATGTTACTATGCGAAAGAAATAATCTGGGGTGCCAGGCATGTCTGAAAAGTAAAGGTTTAGAAACAAAGCAGAACAGACTTCTCAAGAAATGTAGTTGAATATTCATCAGTGGAATGTTTTAATCTTCCTTTTAAGTTGGAAACCTTAATTTTTGCCTTAACTTGTTGAATTGAGTTTAAAACTTAATAAGGCAAAGAAAAAAGATTATTGCAATAACTGTCTTAATTTATAGTTAAAAGAAGGGATTGGAAGGTTATGTAACATGAGGGATTTTAAAGATTTTTTTTAACTGCTGAAATTTTACTATGATTAAAGTTGATTTTGCCAGTTTTGCAACCCAACATCCCTAATCCTGACTTAAAATCTTAACAGAGAATGGACCATTTTGTCCCCAGGCAAAGTTCTTTGCCAAGTGAAGTAGGGTTAGGGGAGTTATGATTTAATTATGTTGTTAAAAGTTTCCCCTTCACAGTCCCATCATAGCAACACTTTTTTGTACTTCCCATTACAGGCAATGTAAGGTACTATAGTTGCAAAAGCCCTTCAAATGTCAAATGCTGATCTGCTGCCAGCGCGCATTCTGGGTAACACAAATCACTTCACTGAAGTAATTTCTGACAGAGAACAGAATCTGACCCCTTGGTTTAGTGGCAGATACTGCAGTTGTGCCTTTGGCACACAGTTGCTTTTGTGTTGTAAGATTTTGTTCTTCTGTTTTGCATGAACAAACCCAGAGTCTCAGGTCTAATCTTATCTTCTTCCTAATACCATTTTCTCTTCTTTTTGTTTTGGTTTGGTTTGGGTTTTTTGTGTTCACTTGGGGTGGTTTTTTGTTTATCTTCAGTAGGTGACTCTTCACAGGATGGCAAATCGGGCTCAGGAGAAAAGATCAAGAAACGAGTGAAAACCCCCTACTCGCTGAAGCGGTGGCGTCCTTCAACGTGGGTCATCTCCACCGAGCCCCTGCACTGCGAGGTCAACAACAACAGTGGCGAGCGGGCGCTTCACTCCAAATCTAGCACCGCTGTCTACCTGGCAGAAGGAGGCACGGCCACCACCATGGTGTCTAAGGACACTGGAGTGAACTGCCTGTGAAACACTTGAAAAAGCCAACAAATGACTTTTCTCTTTTTTTTTTTTTTCTTTTTTTTTGCATTATTTGAGAAACAAACATGCAGAACACATTTTAAAGAAACTGCTTTTTTCCTCTTGTCAGCAACCCCTACCAAGGACTCGCTTTAAATAGATTTCAGCTATGCAGAAAATTTTTAGCTTATGCTTCCATATTTTTTTATTTTGTTTTATTTTTTGAATGTTTTTGCACTTTTATTTAGTATTGCTAAAGTTAAGTCTGTCTCTTTTGACCACAGAATATATATATGTGTATCAAAAATGTGGTCTCAAAATATTTTTTTAAAAAAAAAAGTAACAAAAAAAATTATTGCTGATAATCAGTTTGGACCAGTTTCTTAAGGTCACTAAGATCATAAGCAGACTATAAGACAGGTTTGACTGCAGTGGTGTCTTGTACCCATGTTTTGATTTCTGTGCACAAGCTAGTCTGTGTATTTCTATGTTACAAAGTGTATCCTCTTTTGAACCCCCTATTTTTCTTGTGTCATGTTGAAATGTGCAATAGTCTATAGTTCACACTATGCTTTATTGAAAAGTGTGTTTTTAAACTGCCACAGTTCCCCTATTTGTATTTGTTAATTTTTCCCTGACAGCTGAGCAGTCCAGCCAGTCGCGACAATGAACTTTGCACACCGCAGCCAGCTTGAAGCAGCTGCCTGTACCATGTTGTGCTCTGATGTGACAGTGTGTGAAAGGGCTTTTAAAAAGAAACAAGAAAAAAAAAATCTGAGCTCAGTACCTTTCCTTTGGTCCTTCCAAAATAAATTGTGTTTCCTTTATAGCAGTAGATGCCCGCCTGTGAAGTTCTGAATAACAAAACATTGAACAAATGTAAGGAAACAGTCAGCCATCTTTTGCTTTTTATTTTGTGTGTATTTTCACCCTGTATTTATTTAAACCCTTATTTAGATCACTAGTGATGTACATTGAAAAATACATTTTATTCAGAAATTATAATAACTGTCATACTTTAAAGCTCTAGTGAAGATAGGTTGCGAACAAGTTTTGTTTACACAGAGGAAAAATCATGACTGGCACAAAACAGGTTCCTGATTAACCTCCTTACCAACAGTCCAGGGCAAAATCAGCCTGATTACTTACGCAGGTAGGTGCAGCTTAATTGACTGTTATTGCTGAATTGAGTTGAAACTCGTCCTCCCTTCAGAATTTCTAGAGCCTCTCAATCATCTTGTGAAAATCTATTGCATGCTTTTAAAATTCATGGTTATGAGTGTTTGGGGGTGGGGGTGGGGTTTTTTCCCTCTACTTAGGCCCTTCAGTCTGTATGCGCCTTGATTTTAGATGTCGGTGAATATGAATGAAGTATCTATTGGGATTAAATGTTTTTTCTCCATCTCAAGTAAACCTTACCTCTTTTTAAAAAACATAATTGTTTTTACCATATACTGAAGAAGTAATTTGCTTATTGGTCAGGATCTCCTTCTGCCTGAGAAATATCCTTCCACCTGAGACATACTCTATCTGATAGAAAACAGGTCAGTAAAAAATACTTAGCAAAAAAGAGATACAACATGTGTTAATCTTTGGTACTGGGTAAAGTTTTTTATCACTGTATCTGAAAACTGGTGATGTTCAGGAGAAGAAAATCTATTCAGTCAGCCTGCCAAATTCCCATGACAGATACTGGCAGCAAACAATTGCTGTCTCCTTTCAGCTGACTGAAGTTGATGCTCTACACTTTCAAGCTCATTTGTTTTCTTGCTGTTACATTATTTTTTTTCCCAAGGTAAACTTTGCCAACCCTGTTCTTCTGTATGTGATGATACAACTAGTGTAATACATGCCACATCAGACTCTTGCTGTTTCCCAAACTTCTTTAAGCTTTTCTCTTGTAAAGCTTCTTAATGTTTCTTAGATTCTCCTAGATATCTCCAAGAGATAACTCTATAAATCCAGACTCTGATTAAGTTTAGCTGTAGAAATACAAGCTGTGAGACACATTCTGAACTCCCTATGTTCTTTAAGCACTATTTCAAGTAGTACCATTTGTCTCTAAGACATAAATCTGTTATCCACCTATATACGCTGTTATATCTCCCCTCTTCAAAAATACAGCCGTTTTCTGGTTCTGCTTTGAATTCACTCTCCCTCTTCCCATCTGTTGCAATCTGACATCCCAGATGTTGCACATCTGCCAGTTGCTCAGCTGGGTTTCCAGACCTGAATGAGAAAGGCTGGTGTTCTGCTCTCATTGCTGGCTGCGGCTTCTCCTCTTGGCCTTCACCAAGCCTCCATTTGGAGCACAGTGGGTTGTTTTGTGATGATCAATCTGAAGATTCTTCACTCATTTCCCAGTGACTTTTTGCTTTGACTTGCATGTATCATCCATCAGAATTTCAAAATGAGGGCTGAAAAGCTTATTTATGACACTCCTATAACGTGGAACACTCTGGGGAGAGAAGAGGTCTTTGCTCTGGCTACTGCTTCTTTCTGCTAAGACAGATTTGCACCAGTCTTCTGGCCTTTCTTTTCAGACCCATCTTTTTTTAAAAAATCCAAAGCAAACATAAAACTTCATCTGTTTCTGTCACCTATTGGAAGACCTTTGGAATGAATTCTTATTTGTAGAAAAGTATTGGCTTTGTAAACTGCCATAGGTAAAGTAATTTGTAACATGATAGAAATATGTATTTTATCACAGAATACCCTATAGATTAATTAGAGGAAAACCAATTTGTTTTTAAAGGTCAGTCAAAACAAACTCTTCAGCAGGTACCAAAATACTGTAATTCTGCACAGCCAGATGAGCGTTATCATTTGAATGCTTAATTTAGTAATGCTCTTTTTTGCTCTCAGTACATAACCCAATCTTCACAGAATACTTTCTATGTAACTTAAATGATACTGAATCATATCTCACACCATGGGAAATCATCCTTAACCATACAAAGTACATGTAAGAGTCAGAATTTTAAAGATCAGACAAATGGACAGTTGATAAATGTATTATAAGGGGAGACAAATGTGTTTTATTTCCTTGTGCTTGGGGTTCTTTTTTTAAAAAAAGAATAATTATGAAAATTGATAATTTTCTATCAATTTCTCATGTATATTGCAGACAATATAGCAAAATGAAAATAGAATGATAGTGTAAATACCTATGAATTGTGCCACTGTCAAATAGGCAGCAGTAGAATATTAACTATGGTAATTTATAATGTATAATTCAAGTAAAATGTTAGAGCAAACATTTGTGATGTTTGTGTATATAAGCCAAAATCCAAAATCTTACTGGTTTTAGAAAATGGCGGATTAGTAGAAGCCAGAAGAGTTGTTTAGGTTAATACTTTGTCTCCGTTTCCTATAGTACAGATACTCACTAATGTAACATTGTTTTTAAAATGTTAATTGTAACCATTTGAACAGACATGCCTCAGTAGTTCCATTTGTTTTCTTCTAAAATTGATAATTACAAGCCAGATTATCTGAGACACTTTCCCTAAATTTGCTTATAACACTCCATAGCTTCATGTGGTAGACAATTAGTACTCAAAATGCCTTTCTTGAAATGTCAAGTTGCACAACTAAAGCTAAAGGAATTCCTAATTTAAGGGGAAAAAAATTGCATTGTCATATTTGGAATGTTCTTGTAAACAACACTTCAGTATGTGTTTTGCTTTTTTACTGCTGTTCATTTTTCTCTTGTTTCCACGTGGAAAATTACCTGATTTTTAAAGGCAACACAGTTTCTTTCTTTTTTTCAGTGCCCTGGAGACAAAACCAGGGCAAGATGGATGCTGTCAGGTTTCAGGAAATAAACAAGAAAAGCCACCCACCTTACATAGATGTGTAGAAAGTATGTATGTATGTTCCCACCTCTCCACTTTTTCTTAAGAGAAATCTATAATGGTGCATGCCTCAGAAAGGGGAATAAGGAAGTTCTGTATTCGTATGGAATAGATGAGATTATTTGGCCCATTTTAATAATTAACTGTTACTTTAAAAAGTATGCATTGTGTATGGCATAGATACACTGTCCAGTGCATTTTTCTCTAACAATATTCCTTTTTAAAATTATAAAGTCTACTAATATTGCATTATTAAGTCTATGTTGAGATTATTGTTTTCTTGCACAAAAAATACTCCAGTGATCATATCATGGGCATTCTGCTACTGAAATATTATGGAAAGTTCCAGCCTACGCAGTGATATTTTTTTAATTCACAATGCAGTCAGTATAGGAGAAATCAATTGGGCTGAAATTTTTACTAGTGTAAAAATAAGGCAATTCCGGTGGCTGAAGCTAGCTCTTCTCTTTTAAAGTTAAGTAGAGCTGCCAAGCATGGGGGCACATACACCTCGTGATGCCTAACTAGAGAATTTAGAGCACCTTATCAGAGAAAACTGAAATAGGACTGATTAGTCCTTGAAGGTTGGATGGTAGACTGGACAACTTAGTCTTTTGTAAAAAATGTGGATTTCTGTCTGATCTCCTACAGTCCCTTTTAACAGATTAATGTCCTGACCTCGTCTTCTTAATGTGCTTGATAATGTTCTGTTCAAGTCTTTCTTCATTGAAAAAGCTACACATATTGCAGTGAAGCCCAATACATATTTTTATGTAAACCCTGTCAGTATTTAGCTGCATGTGTATCTTCTGCATATATTCCAGGGTTACATTCTGTGAGTTACAGCATCAGATGGCAACACTGGTAGCAAATAGAGCATTTTTCATTTGACATTTTTAAGTTGTCTTTAATACATCACAGTGAAGTTGTGATCTGAGTGTGACGTAGAGGGCAGATGTGGAAGATCTCCCATGACAGAATTGTCACAGATTGTTTAGGTGGAATGGATTTATGAGAGGGAGGAAAAAAAAAAAGATAAAAAAGCTGGAATGCACGTGAAAAACTATCTGAAGCCAAGTAATTTTAGGTACCCCTCTTAAAGACCTAAAATAATCCCAAGTAGAAATTTTACAAGGCTTTTTTATGTAATTGCTATAGCTGTGTGCTTGTGACTGCTATTTAAACATAGTATTTCTGTCCATTAAATCCTATTACATTTTAGGCTTTGGTATTGTCATATAAAACTGTAGCTGTAGAAATGCGTCTTTTTTTTTGACCTTACCATCTTCCCCCTAGTAGATCTGGTTTTTAAGTGAAATGATAACAAATCTGAATTCTGATTCCAAGGTTTCTTCTGTATTGACTAAACTTGAGAGCAGAACTGCCAATTGTTCAGATTTGGGTACCCCTGTGAATCAAATTGGGGTTGTTTGGCACCAGCCTGTCTGAGAAAATCAGCATCTAACGGGTTTGTGCTTGAGCTGAGTGCTGTTGAAATCGACCTGCCATTGCTTATGAACAAAGAAGGGCTGGATTCTGCTGGCAGTGGAGTTAAAAATTTCAAGGGAGGATTAGCCATGGGAAATCTGAGGTGGAATGTGGGACCACAGGGGTGAATACTGGCTGCTGACGCCTGGAGGGGCATTGGCCAACACCTCTGTTTAGCCTGGGTGGGTACCCTTGCAGCTGTGGGGATTGTCAGGGAGAGCAACTGTACCAGTGGGAGTGGAAGTTTTCAAAATTAAAACTTATTTAGACCAGGGCCCTTTAGTGCTGAGCTGGGTGAGCTCCATGCAGGTCCCATTTAGTGGCTGCTGGTGGTATGTTACTGATATGGATTGGTTTTTATGCCCATTTGTGTTTATTTCACTGTGGTTTAATCTACATTTCTGCATCATAACCTAGAAACTAGTCAAAGTTACATAAATTTATCATGTAATTGTTGGATATTTTGAAAAGCCTGTTCATTGGCAGTTGTGTAAATTCAGTCATCAACTTAAGTGCACATTGCGCTTCAGCAGACGCCATACCTGCTCCTGTAAGGAAGGATGTCTTCCAAGTTCTTGGAGGCTTTTGCAGGTATGTTACCAGAGCGTACATCCATCAGAGCATCTTGCTTGGTAACTGTTTAAAAGCAGAAACAATTAGAATTTATTACTTCCTAGTTTTTGGGTCTCCCAAAAGTAAATTTTTTTTAGTCCATTCACCTGTTTTTAAGACTGAGCAAAAAATGCGTGAGGTTTATTTCTAGAGCACTCAATTCACTTTTTTGTGCTTCAGAACTGTACCACGAAGTATCACACTTCAATCTTGTTTATTTATATAAGCTGGAATCAGTTAATGTTTTTTGTAGTTTGTAAAAAGTCACAAGAACAAATAAACAGGCAAGTCCACGTTACAGCTGATTTTCAGTTGTCTCTTCTTGAATTTCCCGATTTGTGACTTGTCCCTCTCTTTCACACTGTTGAGACGTATTTAAAAAGGGTTGTATGTAATGTTCCTTGTCTGCTTTTTTGTCTCTCAAGTGTGCTCTATTCATTTATATAAGCTGGAATCATATTTTACAATAGCTGTTGATTATTTTCCCCCACAAATGCAGTATAAGAGGAAAAATAATGTGGCAAAGACTGATTTCTAGGGTTTGGTCTTCTGTAGAAGCTGAAATATGGAGATGTGAATCTGCCATTTTCCTTATGAAAGAGACTGCAAAGAGCGCATCACTTTCTGAGCGAGCTTTTCTGGGGAAGAGGGGGAGAAACCCTAGAATACAGAGTCTCGTCAGAACCCTTTTGTTAACGGGTATTTTTGCTTTTTCACTCAAATGACTGAGGAAATATCATGTATGAATTTATAAATAATTGCTTTCAGTTATTTCTTTTGTATAAGCTGCCCAATACCCTTGCTATGCTTGTTGTGTTTCATGGAACAGTGTGAGTATGAAATAAAAAGCTAATTTTTGGTTTTTAATCATCTGTGGATGCCACTATGAAAGCTGACATTGTTAAAGCCACTACAGAGTTTTCTATGAATACTTGTAAGAATTGCTTTGTTATATATAAACCTAAATAAAGAGATTGTATCGATACAGAGACATTGGATAAGAACATTTTAAAGGCTATTCTTTAGGACTACAAGAAAAAAGGCTTGCTGTAAAATGGTGCATTATTCCATTTATTAAAGATCATATTGATGACAAAAAGCATGGTCTTCTGTGGGTTTTTGATGGTATTGGCCATGATTAATTAGAGACAGCCAATGTTGCAGCTGTGTGATGGTAGGTGAAGGAACTACTTCATTACTGAGGGTGGAATCAGACCTTCAGACACTTTAGGCAAAGTGACACACTGCACTGTTAGCAGATAAGAGTGTGAAATTAGAGCTTGCTGCTTCTAAGGCACTGCCTCTGCTTGCTTTTTTTTGACTGTTCTCACTGGTCAGCAAGTGAAGATGCTTCTGTTGACAATTAAGTACAGTTTTGTGTAGGCAGTTCAAAGCAATAGGCCTTATATAGCCTCTTACACACCTTGTCTTTCTGATAAGAGTTTAAATGCATAAAATAGAAGGAGGGGGGTGGGAACTGAGAAAGAGGCTTTAAACTAAATACTTTTCTCCTTCACTTTGGGCTGCAGTTGGGTAGAACCAGTGGGAGGAACACAGGAAGAAACATTGCAGGTGGGACAAGAGTTAAAAAGGCAACCCTCTGCCCTTCCCACCGAAACTACTGAACTCTTTTCCTTCACCATGAGGACAAAATGTCATGGCATTTCTACAAGCAGGAGCTTTCCCACCCCAGAGCTGTTGTCCTGTCCAACAGAACCAGAAGGGATGGATTAAGTCAGAAGAAGGATCCTGCTGATTTCCCCTGTGGATCAGCTTGGCCCAGGAATTTGTTGCTGTGCCTCCTGAAGGTAAGATGCTGGGAAGAGATGTCATTTCTCCACTGCACTCTCCCTTGGTTTTTCAGCTTCTGATACAAGAGCGTAATTTTGAAGGGGTTGTCTGAGTTTTTTTACTTTGTAATGAAGTTTCCCTTCTTCCAGTCATACTTGGGGGGAGCTTCAAGCTGAGCCATAAATTTGAATTGCCAGCATCCAAATGGTAGATACACTGTACCTGTACACAGATGCTGCTGCTCATCTTTCAGATCTCCTGTGAGACTGTCGTGTGTGAGCCCCTGGGCTGATGGCCTCTAAGGCAGGCATCAGGATGCTGAGGCTTTGGGATGTGGATGATTGTCCATGTGGAAAACAGGAGGTAAATTAACTCGGTCCCATGAACACATTATTACCCCCACTAAGTCACCTCACCTTCCTGACCAGAAAGAAAATATTAAATCCTCCCTTTAAACAAGGAACAAGCCCCCTATTTCTTTCTCTCTCCAGCCATTCAAATGGTAGTTCAGTTCTGCTTGTGAATGTGGAGGGAACTCTGTTCTCATTTTTTTCTGGAGCACCAACAGCCATGTGGTTTGGGTCATGCCACCACTGCACTGCAAGATCACTTGGTCACTGCAAACCACAGCCTTAGGGCAAAGTCTCACGCAAACTGCAGCTCATCTCAACTTAGTGCTGTGCTGCCAGAGTGGTGAACTCTTTTCTTGAGTTCCACCTCCAGCGTTCCTGGGTTTGCCATGGCCTTGTCAAGGGGTTCCACATCAGCACCAACTCCTCAGCATCCCAGAAGCAGCAGGCAGTGTACTGTGGAACCTCACTGGTTCCAGCAATTTCTGGTATACCAGATTGGTGAGACCCATCCTGGACCAGGGTCAGTTGTTTACCTCTCTTGTTAATTTATTTTTCTCTATCCACACAGGTGACTTTAGTGAGCAAATAGGAAAGTGGTACAAGTCTCATACCCCTGGCCAAAGAACAAATGAGCTCTGACCCATGCTGCTTTCACTAGTGCCCTGGTAAGAGAGGCTGCTGCTACCAAAGGTGTATAGAGCATTCGGGATGAGAGCTATGAGAATTACACACCACCACTCCTGACAGCCATTATCACTCCTTGCCCACAGCAAGAGCAGCTAAGTCCTGTCCTGCCCTGCCCAGGCAGGTGAGGCTGAGTCTTACCCTCAGGGCACCTGAGGAGCCTATGGTAAATTTTACTGATATGTTTTTCACCGTGCATGAGAGCTACTCAGGCTTAAGAAATAGGTCTCCTCATAGATTTTCCTGTGTGACAGCACATACTCCAGCTGGTTCTCCTCTGCAGAAATAACAACTACTTTTATTTGGCTTTTGCTTTGCTAATGGGAAAGTAAACCAATAATATTTCCCTTTGTTCCACAGCAGTGATACAGCTGCAGAACGTACTCTGGGGAACACAGTCACATCAGTCCTCCATTTGTTTCCATTCAGGTTTCTTCCCCACCATTTACTTCTTGCTAATTCTGATGTTATGGAAATTCTCTACATGCAAGAGATTATAGACATCTTCTCACTGCCATGACCTGAAGCACAATATATTGGATAAGAAGGCAAACTTTCCACTGGCTGGAAAGCTCCACTAAACCAAAAGGTTTGTATCTGTATAAATTCAGCTTTTCCTATTAGCCTGAAAGGTTATCGTTCTCCATTCAACAAGGAGTTTAAATGGCTTGACACCTAGAATATAAATAGCACACTAAGGCCTTCTGCTTTTATGTTGGGGAACTTCCTCTCCCTTGGTACCACAGGGAAAGTCTGTGAGAAATCCATAAATTAAGATCTGAGCCCAAGTTGCGCTGGATCATTCAAGTCTCTTTTACAGAGAGAAAAGATACTGCTGCCTGAGGACAGCTGGTAGGCTCTGTGTCAGCCCTGAGCCCTGGCTCTGGTCTGTTGGCAGCATGTGTGGAAGATGATCAATGAACTTAAGTACGTATTTACCATGCAAAGTCTGAGAAACAGTATTTCTAGATGGGGCTCACATGGGCACTGGAAAAATGCTAAAGATGCAAGTCTTAAGAAAGGTTGGAAACACCTGATGCAAGTGTGTTTTAAATTCCTGATTGAAGGACAGGATATCCCCAAGGCCCTTGATGAGGGTCCATGCACCTTTTCAGAATGAGGATGCACCACAGTATAGAGCAGGCCTGGTTTGGGCAGATGATGGGCAAAGTTGGTGGGCAGCATCCCAAGGGCATGAGGTGCATCTGCAGAAGGGGAAGGACTATGGGGGAAGGGTAGAGATATTAGGGTCAGGCACCAGCAGCAAGTTAGGACTCAGCCTTTGACTTTTGTGCTGTTTTGTTGTAGACCCTGCCAAGTGCTAAGCGGAAAGGACCTGCAATAAAGAGGGTACAGAGGTTGCAGAGCTTATTTTACTAGACCCACTGCTTGAAACAGGCCTGCAAGCAACTCTTGGGAATGGTACCAGCTTTTTTGCTCTCCTTTATCACCTAGTGCAGCCTTTGTTTGCGAGGAAGTTCATGCCATGGGGTGCCAGATTTATTAATCAGAATGGTCACAAATAAGGTTCTCATATGGTGTTTCTATGTGCTTGGAAGTGTGTAAAAAGTGAGGTTGGTTTGTGATCTCTTCCTGGTTCTGTTACTGACAGTCTGTATTTTTTGCCGAGACAAGTATTTTACCATAATATTGAAATTCTACCCCTTTATCTCAATTTATTTCTCCCTTCCTGCCTTCAGCAGCCGAGCACTCACTCAGGAGGAGGTTACTGCTTAGTGTGGCTGCTGTCATTTATCTTGTGTTCAGAAAATTGATCTGTATGTGGGGAGAAACATGTCACATGTCGGTGAACTTAGAACAGATTTCTAGAGAAATTAATCTCACACTTCTCCCAGGTAATGATATGTGCCATGCAGTTAACCATTGCACCAAGGGCTGGAGTTTGTTTATTAATAATGTGTTATCCCATACTAGTGAGGCACTGAAGCACTTTTTATAACTTTTCTTTAAAATGGTACTTCATAAGATGTGGCAAGAGCACATTTTGCTTAAAATTGTCTTTTGTTTGTCTCACATAGTCTGATTTATATCCAAGGTCCCATCTGTTGTTTTTTATTGTTTTAATCTTAATACCTTGTTTCAATCTGCTTCCCTCCTCAAATCCCCCAGAGATTTTGGAATATTAACTATGATCTTACAGGTTTTGTATGTAGCAAATTTTATTATTCTTGTCCCATTTTTTTTAAAAGTCTTTTTTTCTTGTTGATGTTGAACACTCACATAAACACACAAAACAAACTCACTCTGCAGGGAAGAGATGAGAAATACAGTGAAACATCCTGGGGCATAATCTAGTATTTAGATTAGACTCCATGAATCTTTAATCTTTCAGCCTTCGATCTCACTCGTGGCAACTACAGGTAGGACATTTTCAGAACAAGTTAATTTTAGAATGAGACAAGAACATATTTGAAGCTACTTAAAGCACAGTCCTTCTTTTCAGAAGATTTGCTATTATTACTATTATTTTTAACAGTACACTTTTCTCACATATATTACTATGAGGAGTGGTTCTACTCATAAGCTTTCAGTCCTTAGTACAAGGAAACACCCTAAGTACTAGCTGTTACTAGTTGTTTTGATAGCCAGTCAGTGAGATTTGTGTCTCTGAACTCAGTTAAACCCCTTTGACCCTCATGTTTTTGCTTTTCATTCAGGGTTACTATTTTGACCACTTCCCTGACTTGTTTACATCCCTGTTTTCGTCAGGTTTCAGATTATTTCATACAGCTCTGTGTGTTATATCATTCCGTCTTTGAGAGCACTCTTGATATGCTTCCAACATTTGCATTGATCTGTTTTTATCTGCAGCTTTTACTACACACCATATGTTGAGAAAGAACCAACACCTTGCATGTAGGAGGGTGGCTGCAATACCTAGATTTGACCTCCCAACAATGACTCCAAAGCAGTACATGTTGGAAGGGCCCTGGCTAGATGCCTCCCTGTCAGTGGGAGGAGGGAAGAGAGCTCATCACCTCACAGGGATGGCACAGCAGGGTATCTGCTGTGAGTATATCTATTTTCTCAGCTCATTCAACCCAATGGGTTTAAATCCAAAGCAGGAAGGAGATGAAGATGCACTGATGCATTGATAGATCCTGCCTCTTGGGATCATGTGTGTTTGGAGTCAGTGAAGTGACTGAGGTCACTAAAAGGCTGGTTTGATTGATCCCAGTAGGCAGCTCACAGCCTCTATGCTGACAATTCTCATTCCTTATTTTCCCTCGCTGCTCGACACCATTACATGAGGTGTTACAGCCAGAGTAAGGGTGTTATGGATATGAAGAAACCACAGCCTAAAGGTTCCACACAAAATATGCTGTTCAAAGCTTCGACTCTGTCGAAGTCCAAAGGTAGTAAGGAGTGCTACAGCTGAAACCAAGCCCAAATATCAGGATGTGAGAATTGCAGTGAGCCTAAGGGGATCCAGAACCAAGTTATTCGGAGCTGGGGTTTTGGGTTGGGTTTTTTTGTGTAATTAAAAGTTTCAAAACTATTTTCAGGTAATTCATAATCCCACTTTAGTAGGTTACATTATTTCCATAAAGTGTAGGAGTAAGATCCTGTTGTAACACATTTGTTACCACTTAAACAAATTAATGCATGAGGTATATGCTGTTTGATTAGGTCTGAGTACATGACTTTACATGTTGAACTTTCACATCTAGTGCATATAAAGCAAGTGCTAATGGGCAGGATACAGAAATGCTTTGCTTTATATTCTCATAACAACTGTGTGGAACAGTGCCACTTTTGCGGTGTGACAACAATGTGGGAAGTACTATAATTGTCATAGATATCTTCTGCATTCAAAGTCGTGCCTTGGCTCCATAACATGCATAATGCAAATAACTGCAAATCAATCCCTTTCGTTTTGGCCTCTTCAAAACACTAACAGGAATTAGTGTGTGTTCAAAATATTTTATGCCTTAAAATTATTAAGGCTCACTGTTTCCAAACCTTCTGGAGAAGATAAAGCTGTCCAAGGGGTGAAAGCCTGCAGAGTGACTGTACTGGCAGTGGGTGCTGTCACAGCAGGAAGAACTGGAATCTTCTGCTTCAGACCAGAAACTACAGAAATGTGAAAAGGATGCTGCCTCTTGCAGCTAGGTTTGGTTGACCCATCTGAGTATCTTGCAGGCCATATTACTAGTAACTGCCATGACTATGAGCAAGCATAATGTCCTTCAAAAGAAATTTAATTAGTCCAGAATGCAAGACCTCATCACCAGAAACATATCTGTCCTGTTCTTTTGCCAGCTTGACTTCTCATAAAAGCCTTTGCCTCTGATGAGAGTTTTAACCTTCAAGGCTTTAGGTAGACCAGTGTCCAGACATCGTTAGGAAGAACCTGCACACAAGCCTTGCTCTTCAAGTTTATTAAACTTGGTAGCCATAGTGGAGCTCTTCAAAGGAAATGTTGGGTCTTTTTAAGTGAAGTAGGCTTCAATCAAAAAGGAGAAGAAAAAAAAAACAAGCCCAAGCACAACCCAGCTGCAGAAAAGAGAGAACATATAATTTGTTGTCACACTATTTGCACCACGGCAATAGTATTCAATTGCAGTACAGCAACTTGCAGAGCAATACTGGAAAGAATTTTGACCAGTTCTGCTAGCCCAGAACAGGCATTTGCAATAAAGACAGAGAGAGGATTTACTGACTCCTTTGTGTCTTGAAGGTGCAAAAGTCTGTTTTGCTCGGATCTAAATGATCCAAATACATGAAAGAAGGCCCCTTTCGTGCATTCATACACTCTAAAGTATACAGCAGTAGAGAAGATGCAGCAGTAAACAAGTGTTTTTAAACGACTGCCATGAAGATGCAACTAATCTACTGATGCAGAGCAAACACTGCAATTAAGGAAAAAGGGGTCAAATCTGCCTGGATATTACCCAGTATCTGGCGCCATGGCTAGTAATATTAAGCTGCCAGCGGAGCGATTGGATAAACGCCTGCTGAGCCCCCGTCCTCTCGCCTAGTGCTTGTGCTTAGAGCCTACACAACTGGGCAGCCCCAACGCCTGATGTCGGGCCGTTTCCTCGGGCCAGACTCAGGAAGGAGGGGGAGCTGCAGCCGCCATCTCTAACGGCTTCCAGCCTCCCCGCGTCGCCACAGACACCTCACCCAATCCCGGGCGCTGCGGCGGAAAGGGGGTCGAGCCGTCTGACGAAACCCTTACCGTTCGCCGGCAGGGTCGCGGCCCTGCTGGTCCCCGTGAGGGTGACACTCGGCTGGGGGGCCCCACAGCGCCGCAGCACGTGCCCGGGGCAACGCACCGCCCCGCCGGCCGCCTGTTGCTTTAAGACTCTGCCCCCTCTCCTCCCTCCCCGCGCAGGCTCGGCCACTCAGGAGCGCGCTCGGCAGCCAATGGGAGCACGGTAGCTGCGCGAGCCGAGGGGCGGTGCGCCCAATGGGAAGGCGCGGGGGCGGGGCGGGTGGCCAGGGCACTATTGTTGATGAGGCAGACGGAGGCTGAGGAGGTAGCGAGAGTTGCCCTGGGCTGGGCACGGCGGCGAGGAGGAAGAGGACGACGACAATTACAACGAGAGGGGGTCGTCGCCGTTACCGCTGCTTGAAGTGTTGGGGCCCCCACCAGGGCCCGCCGGCGCCTTTCACCGCCACCGACGGTCTTCGGCGAGCCCCGCTCCCTACGGACAATGTCCCACCAGCGCGTGAGGCGCAACGGCTCCCCGACCCCCGCAACCTCCCTGGGAGGAGGTGGCGCGGCGACGGCGGGCGGTGGCGCGGGAGCTGGCAGCCGTCTCCAGCCTATGCGGGCCACGGTGCCCTTCCAGCTCAAACAACAGCAACAGCAACATGGCAGCCCCACGAGGGGCGGCGGCGGT
>VZTY01002268.1:405471-440863 GCA_013400935.1 Turnix velox
TACCGCCGTCTCCGCCGCCGCTGGGCTGTGGGGCCTCGCCTTGCTCCTCTCCGTTGCCTCCCCTGCCGGAGGGCAGCGCTACGGGAGCGGGCTGGGTTCGGCACCGGCGGCACTCGCCGGAGCAAAGCAGGAGCTCCCCGGAGAGGAAGAGCCCCAGCTCCCCTGGCTGCAAAGGTGAGCGCTCCCGTCAGCCTGCCCTGGGTGGGAAGGTGCGGAGAAGGTGTGCTCCTGGCCGTTGCCTGAGGGGAGTGGGGAGATATGTGGGCAGACCGTTACTGTGGGGGAGCGGGAGGGCTCGTCAGCCGGCGGGAGGTCTGGGGTGGGGGGTCTGCTGCCGGGGACGGAGGTGAGGGTAGCGAGGCTGTGTCTGGGCTTGAGGCCGTGCTCCGTCTTCTCCGCCCGGCCCCAGGAGCGTCTCGTTGCTTTTGTTGCTGCTCCGTTGCTTCGTGGCTGTGCGGAGCGGGGAAAGCCGAGCCTGCCGCTGCTGTAGCGCTTCTACGAGCGCTGCCAAAGGCTCGGTAGTGTAAGAGATGTGACTGAGGTACAATCGTGAGGTGAATTTGGCGTTGGGGAAGCTGTTGTCATCCTTTCTTTTCCGTGCGTCTCATGCCAGATGGTAGGTGGTTTTGATCCAAGTGGTGTCCGAAACTATGTGATTAGAAAATTGGCCGGGGCTGTAGGTATGGCACAGTTGTTAACTTCCAGCGTGGACCCTGCAGTGGGATGTGTGAGCTTGAGTGACGACGAGCTTGCACTGCAGCAAAGGTAGAAAATAGTGTGGGAAATGGCGTGCATTTTGTAGCAAACTGCTTTTTAATGCCTTTTTCATTAAAATGTAGTTAACAGGGAGCAGTGAAATTTAAGCAAATACGTGGCATCTGTGGTGGAGGATCATAGAGGCTTACATATGTAAGTCCTCCTAGGGATAAAAGTTTACTCAAAAATGCTCCAGTGAAGCTTTGTTAAAGTCCGTAGATCTGGAATGTTGACTTCTAAGATACCAAAGCTTACAGTTCCTCTTCCTCATGAAACCATATGTGATAATCTAAACAATGAAGTTGGCTAGTGTGTAGAAGAGTATTTGAAGAGATGTAGGACCAACAAAATTCCCGTTTAGCATTTTTATTTCTCCTAATCTTGCCCCTCCTTTCTGAAATAATTATTATAATCAGTCTACTGTGTTAGGGTTTTGGTTTCGGTTTTTGGGGTTTTTTTTTACTTTTTCTGTCCTGGTTCTTTAGGAATGATGTTCAGTTGGACAGTCATAACCAGGTGGTACAGTGAGTAAGGTAATGTCTGTGTGACGTAATTTTTTTTTTCCAAATGCAGGCGTACCCCTTCAAGATTTACCATATGCCTATTTGTCTGCAGCATAAAAGAAATTTAGGTTCTGAATTGGTTTTTCTGCTTTTCACATATGAATAGTGTAGGTTTTGAGGTTATCTTCTCAGGCTTTGTATTGAGGAACTTGTGTATTCGTCATGTGAGATTCTAGTTAATCAGTAATCTGGAAGACTTCATATGCATCGCAAAATCCTGTTTCTTCCTCTTGCCCGAGATGCAATGTCCTGGTCCAGAGAATGAGGAACAGGAAGGCGAGCCTTGAGATCCAGGTTCAAAAGCCACTTGTAAAGGCATGTGTCAGGCCACTCAGGGTGAAAAAATTGCTCATTGTCAGATCACATAAAAAATCCTTGTACAGCCTGTTGAAACAATTTTATGTTACCGGATCTAAAAGTTAGCATATAGAAATAAATAAGTGCTTTGATTGCTCTCCTGTGTTAAGGTAACTCGACTAGCATTTTACAAGATAGATGAAAACCAGAGATTAGTGTCCCATTTAATTGCTTCCATACATTTACATTTCTGAATAGTACTTGCATTTGCACAAAATGCAAATTAAACCAGTTCAGTATTGTCTATCAGAAGATGTTTCTCTGGTCTTCTTATTTTTCGCTTTTCTAAACTTTAATTTCAAATACTTAATCTGGAAAATGTCAGTGCTCTTTCCTATCTTTCAGTTAGTTACTGGTAAGTGCCTGTATTGTTCAGTTTTTCTCTTCAGTGACATTGTTAGACTGCCTTAGCTTAAATCTCCTTTGGAGATGCCTGGCTTCACAATTGCAAGAGATGTCTGTGATGCCAGTTTACCTGTAGTGATTTCAGTTGATCGTTTTTAATGTGATGACTTGTGAATATGTGATGACTTGCTTTTTATTTTCCCACATTATGGACTTTGTTGATTTGTCCTGTGTATGTTCTGCTTATGTTTTGTCTTATTATTTTACTCTGCTGGAAGCCAGACTTTGAAACAATTCTGTTTCTAAATAGATTTAAAGTGTTGGTGGATAGATAGGAGGGCTGGTGTTTATCACAAATATTGGTTTAAAGAGATAATCAAGCCAATTAAAATGGATCTAGTATTTAAGAAGCGTCTATTTGATGTAACAGCTCCATTGTTTTTCATCAGCCACAGCTGTTGTAACTGTTATCTCTATGGAGGCAGATCTCTTGTTATGTAGGTCACATCAAGGAAAAATAGCAGCTGAGCTTCTTGCTTCAAGTATCAGAGAGGGAAGTGGAATAAAAACATTGTACACGTTCCCATTGAACCATTTTGAAATGGTGAGTCGTGTAGTAGACTTCAGCAATTTGTATGAAGACAAGTCGTGAAGGTAGAAAAGAAAGCAAAACTGTATTCAAACATCCTGTGCCACCTTAAATAAAAATAATTTGGAAACAGAATTTGTTGATGGTTTTTTTGATTCAGGAGAAAAGAATACTTACAGGCTCTTTGTAGTTTGAAGTGAGAAGCTTCCTGTGAACTTAATTATAGTAAACAGGCTCTCAGGCTCTTCAGTTTTCATTCTATTTGCCCAGCAAAATATTCTTTCCTTTTTTTTTTTTTGTGTGGAGAAGGGGAGAGAGTGATAGTTTCTGCTTCTTTGGTTTTGAAGCTGTCTGCTGCACTGTCTGTGCAGATGCTGTGAGTGACTACATACTTTTCCTTTTTTTTGTATCCTTTTTGTTTCCCCTTGGTGAAAAGAGAGAAGCTTCTTGAAGAGGAGGAAGAATAATAATTTGGAATAAAAAAAATAGAGTAAAGCAGCTATTTCCTAGACAAACCATGTTTGATATAACTTTGGAAACAAGTGCAATTTTAAAGGAATGATGTGTTATATTAGCATGCCACATTGTCCCATGGGACAGATGAGAGGAGTTGTATTCTGGTACAAACAGACCCTTCTCTGTGCTGTATGGCAGTAGCAGTAGAGAATTTCTTAGAAGTGTCTGAAGTGCATGGTAACTCCACAATTGAGTTTTGTTGCTGCTTCCTGAAATAGATCAGCTGTAGGCTCAGTAGTAAGGTTTTACAATTGTTTGTGCTAGTAGAAATAGTAAACCAGATGAGATTTTTGGACTGCTCCCTTACTCACTCAAAGGGATTGGACTTTTGAGGTCCCTTCCAATCCCTGACATTCTGTGATTCTGTAACGTTGTTGATTATAGTGCTGACAATTATTTTCTTGTAGTTGAATTGAAATATTTTCCATGCTTTTAATGTATGTGTTTCTAATGCTAAATGTGGTATAGAATGTTACTAGATTTTCATTTGGAAGGCAGGTGTTCTATGAAACCAGGTGTTGTCCACACCACTGAAATCTTGTATCTAATAGGCTTTATTAATATCTATGTATCTTTAGTAGCTTGAAGCAGCTGAGAAATTGAATTCAGGACTTTTGATTGCAGTGGTTTTTAGTGTCTGACTTTAGCCCATAAATTAATCTGTGCATAATACAAATTGCTGTATTTCAGTGCAGAATTCTCTAGGCACAGTCAGGAAGGACAGATGACTGAGTTTTTTCCAGTGTCTTTGTAAAGCTGTGTTCTAGACATCTTGTTTAGGCCCTTGTTTTGATTATAGGTAAGATTGATACACAGTTCTTTCAGGTGTGATTCCTTGGGGAGTGGATGAATTGATAGTAAGATTAGATTATTGTGTCTCTGGATTTGCATTTTACATCAAAAATAGCTAGTAACAAATAATGTGTGAGCATATATGAGTATCCAAACCCTAAGTCTTTCATGGTTGTCAGTCTCCTTTAATAAAACTCAATGATTATTTTGAGGAATCTTTCTTCAAAGTGTGATCTTTTACTGCCACTGTAAAATGTCATTTGCAGATGGGGTAGATGCAGGATTTTTCATTTTAACCATATTCTTCTTTTTCATCTTCATGTGTTTGTTATATTTAAATATTATCAGTAGGGGTTCCTGTTAGCATCTTGATTATTCTGAAAAGGGATTTCAATGTAAAGACCAAAACTGAGGTATTGTAGAAGGTGAAGCATCAGATAAATATGAAGGTAGTTACTAAGAAGCATGTAAAGGGAGGTGATGTCTTGATTATCTTGTGAAATGTAAATCGTTACCTTATCGAAGTTGACTTCTGGATCTAAGGGTTAGATGTGACTCCTTATGAATCTGACATATTGTATGCTGAATGGTTAATAAAACATGTCAGTTTTTAATGTCCCCTGAATTAAAGTAGGTGAAGGATAAAAGGCTAGTGGGATGAAGTCTAGACTCAACATAAAATTGAAGTTCAGCACAGATTTTCTTCATTAGCCCTTGTGCTTGAGGAAACAGCTATTTTTAATTCTTTTAAGCCTTCATCATTTAAGAATCCAGTGACTGTTGTACCTTTGAGTGAATCAGTATCAGTGTGTGAGTACTGATGCAGTGTTTGTGATGTAAGGATATAAGGGAACCATCAAACACATTTGTTAGTTACTGAAACTGAATTGAGTCTAGACAAGCATATATGCTTCCTATGTGTAAAGTATCTTGTATGCTTAATATTGTTTTGGTTTGGTATTTTTTAGGTAATTAAAATAACGATGTTTTCTGTTTTGCTTTCTTTCTAATCAAATGTTCCAGCTGACAAATCGAGACCACCTTCATCAAGCCCCTCCAGTATTATTCGTCGAACTTCCTCATTGGACACACTTGCTGCTCCATACCTTGCTGGACAGTGGCCTCGTGATAATCATGGACAAGCTGCTCCATGTATGAGAGACAAAGCCACACAGGTAGGACAGATTTTTGTCTTTAGAGTATTTAAATGTGAAGGCAGGATTTAAATGTGAGAAGCTTTTCCCTTGAAAATACTCACTTTGGCTTACAAGATGTTCTTCTGGCTCCACTATGTAATTTCAAGCTTCACATAGTCTGGTGTGAAATGGATTTGTTCAGACTGGAAAAGTTCAGTGAGCAGGAATGCAATCTACGTAGAAATAAAAGATGTGAAGATGTTCAACTTGAGTAAGCAGGGTATCTTGATTCTGCAGATTTGTGGCATGTGGTGTAGAATCATACAGGAAGAAGGCGTGGAAGAGACAGCCCTTAGTTTGACTTTGAAGCCTTTGTAGAGTCTCCTGTTGGTAACAGCTAAGAGTTGTGTGAGAGGTCCCAGGTCATGCAGAGATTGTCTGTTTATCTACTGCTTCAAGTAATTGTTTTGGTGAAGGCTGTAAAACCAGACTGAGTTATACATGCTGAATGTTTTTTGGCTCATGAGTGAGTTTATTATTAAGTATCCTAGGGGCCGGCTAGAATTCGTTACATGCAGGTACTGTTTTAGGTGCTGGTGAAACAGATGTTTGTACTCTTGTATCTTTTTTCCTTTGAATAAAACCTGTTTGGTCTTGCATGGAGCTGTTTGAAATGCTGCTGTGTTAAAATACAAGTTGAAATGAGACAATTGCTTTGTATTATTCTAATTCTTAAGAGAGTGGGTTTTTTAAACTACAAGTTTTTTGCCTCAAAGACTTTTTTCTTACGTTGTACTATCTGTGATAAATCTAGCCTTAAACTCATTTCTCTTTGTAATTCTCAAATGGGCACAGGGGTGTTGTGAATAGTAACAACTAAACACAAGTAATAGTACTTGAAGAATGCAGAGAAATAGAAATCCCTCTGTATATTGGTGATTAGGTCTATTTTTCTTGAAAATAATTATAAACCAAACATAGTGAACAAGTAAGAGGAGACTTACTAAAATTCTGTCTTCATGTTAAGGTTTGTTATAATTTAGTGTCTTTATCTAAAAAGATTTCTAACTTCTTTTTGAGAATGAGCATCAAAGCAACTGTTAATCCTTTAATTTGAAATGTATATTAATTTATGAAATTAGACTTTATTGTGTCCAAGTATTTAATATAAACTAAATGCGGAGACTGATTGGAATGTTAAATAGATTCCTGTAGACAATTGTAATGGCTTCACTGAGTTGAGAAGTTAGAGTTAGTGGCTAAAAATTACTGTTCCAGAACCTAGAGGATAGGATGAGACTTTGTAGATTGACACTGGAGAATGGCCTAGGTAAAGATTGGTACTTTCTAATTAAGGGGGTTATCAGTTGTCCTGTTTGATCATGAACATAAGTGCTTTCCTGACAAGATGGATTCTAATGGATTCAAATTTTGCTAAATTTATTGTTCAAATTTGCTTCAGTTTCTTATTTTGAATGATGCAAATGAAAAATACACTAAGAGAAGGCTTAATTTACATGAAAATTATATTTGCAACTGAAGTTGATGGGAATAGCAAGCTCTTGGTTTGGAGCTATACCTCCATTTTCTCTGCAAAATGGCAATTGAGCCACAATATTGAAAGAGTTTTTGTGTTCTCTGTACAGATGGGGGTAGTGAGAAATGTCTGCCTTTGGCTTACAAGCTGTTAGTCTCAAACATAAGAGCAGCTGTTGAACACTGCCCATGTGAAGGCTTTGAGGCAATCCGAGTCCCATCTGTAGGAGAAAGCGAGGTATGAATGAGACTCCTAAGGCTGAATTAGCTGGATCACTGCTGTATGCTAGGAACTACACTACAGCAACAGTGAATGTAAAGGAATTTGCTGTCTCTTTCAATGTGTAAGCTGCTTCCAGAAATCCTGCCTCTTGCTTCATTAGATTTATTTCTTACGACTACATGGAAATTCTTGGTAGATATGTCTTTTCTTAGAGTGTTTGTTCATGGCTTTTGAAGGCTGTTCTGGACATGGTGCAGTGGGAATACAATCTGTTAAAAAAGCTCACAGTCTTATCACAGGATTGTCTGAGTATTTTGTTACCTTAAATAGAGTTTGTGTTAATACAACACTTTGAATTTCTCAGGTCTGTTTCACTGCAGTATCTTTGCAAGTTTGTTAAGTGCTAATGACTTCCTTGGTTTAGTGAAACTAGCTTTGTGTTATCTGTGTTGCTTCTGCTTGGCCTGAGGCAACTGTGAGTCTGATGCCCTTTGTGGTGTTCATAAATAATTTCTCTGCCTCTCAGTAGCTCTCATGCTTATATGACTTGTCCTCCTCTTTCTCATTCTTCTAAACAAGAATGTGATTGTGAAAGCTTGTACCAGTACAGCTTCAACATGTTTACACCACGCTACCCTTGCTAATGTGTAAGAAATAACAATGTCAGTGTCTGTGCAGGAAATAAAATATACCGCCTCCCCAAACTCAGCACTGTCATACTGGTTCTCCAGAGCTCTGTAGCAGCTTGTGGTACATCTGACTCTTGGTACTACCTTATGCTCAATAATTTGGAAAGGAAACTAGCACATTCCTTTCTTAGAGTGTGCCTTGGTTGGAGTGTGTTTTTCTGATTTGGGGTTGTTCTTTTAACTACATGATTTCACTCTGCTTTTTCATACATTACTTGTCAGGAGGGCTTCTTGTCAGTGACTGCTTTTTAGTCACAGTTCTGAATCTAGCTAATCTTAACAGTTTTCTTCTAATTTATCTCAAAATACTCTGCCAGAAAGTAGGAATTAGAATTTTAAAATTAATCCTGTAATCTTCTTGCTGCAGACAGAAAGTGCCTGGGCTGAAGAATACTTGGAAAAGAAGAGAAGCTCACACAAACGTTCAGCGTCGTGGGGCAGCAATGAACAGCTCAAGGAGGTTAGCAATGCTATTATTTGAATACTGTAATTCTGCTTTGTTTTGTTACAGACATTATGGGCTTGGGAAAAATAAGATGTAGCTGTTCTTTTGGTATTAATTTCATATGATGCTGAAGATCACTTATAAATTTTTTACTTGAGTGCATGTTGGAAACTGTCTGATGCAGTTGACATTATTTGTCAGTAGAGGAAAACCAGTAGTGGCCAAACTTTATGTATTCCGAGTTCTTTCATTAAACCTCCGGAGATATCTTCTGGACTTCAGCGGAACTGGTAACTAACATGCTAGGTATGTGGGAACTGGAGTCTTAAAATAGTGCTGGTAATAATCATGAATATTGTGCTAGAATTCTAACTAATGCATGGAAGAAAGGGGTGAAAACTGGTCAAATGTATTTGTGCTCAAATGTATCTGTTGAAATCTGATGTGAATTCTTCTTTTGTTAGATTGCAAAACTGCGTCAACAATTGCAGAGAAGCAAACACAGCAGCAGGCATCATCGTGATAAGGAAAGACACTCTCCTTTTCATGGTAACCATGCAGCCATTAACCACAGCCAGGTAAGGCTGTATTTATGGATGTACCGGGCAGTTAATACTAATTTTAACTTTTTCAAGGTTGTGATTTGTCTTAAAGAAAACTTGAAAATACGTATGTTTAAATATTCTCCAAAATACATGTTTTCTTTGATTTGCTCAAGTGTATGGGTTCCAAATTTTTTTGTTACTTGATGAAGATGAATTTGCATTCTCACTTCCAAAAAGTTTCAGATAGCTAGGTCTTTTTATAAGCAAGACTTTTGAAGTGCATTCCACAGACTCTAGAAAAGGACAACGGGTAAGTTTAAGCTAAAAACATAGATTATCTCTTTCATTCTGCATTGCTGTAACAATTGGGAATTTGTATGTAGAACATCACATGGAGCAAACTGGTGGTAGAATGATACGTGCTCAAATAAAATTGCATCATGATTTGTTTCTTGACAATTGCACTTGTCTTAGCCTATGGACTGATTTAGAAAGCTTACCTGACAAACGGCTATTCAGTGGGATTTTTCTGTACTCTGTTAAAAGTGTTTATACTCTGGTGGCTTCATTCAGCATTTGTAAGTTGGTTTTCTGGTTTTTTTGGTTTTGTGTTTTTTTGTCACTTATCATGCCTTGAGAGTTTGAGTAGTAATTGCATAAAAGATGGTGATGATTAGGCCACCACCTATTCTGTGTGCAGTTCCAGTTATATCTCAAGACTTTTAATGAGGTCAGGTTCACAGAGAAGTAATATTTTTAGCTTAATTGAGAGCAGGTAAAAAAAAAAAAATACAGGCTTTTAGACACACAAATCCTTCTTCCGAGTCTTTTTCTTGAGTGACATTATGAAAATTAATAGGAAACTTCAGTTTACTTTTTTTTCTGCAAGCATGTCTTAGTATCTCTTGAGTGTATGTTTATGATAATGCAACAGCTACAAGAATAAATCCCTCACAATTGCCTCACAAGTCAGTGTAGGTGAAAGGCATTGAAACTGTTGATCTTGTGAACTGAGAAAGTACTTCAGCTGTCAGTATTCCCATTTACTTCTGAAATGTAGTTAGCATTGTTCTAATAAATACTGCACTTTGATACTTGTTAATGAAAACTTGGCTTTTCTGTTTTTCCATCATTCCAGAAAAAACACTTCTTCAGACTTTTTAAAGCTTCAAACAGAAATGGCTTCCTTCTGTACAGTGGAAGACCAGTTTGAATTTAAAACTGTGTAATAGGAATTCCTACATTTTGATCTGTTTTACTCTCCAGTACATCTGCGGTGTCCTGTGCTGTTGCTGTTTGTAATTGCTGTAACTCAAGTCAGAACAGTCCAAAATAATGAAAGAAGACGGTATAAGTCATAACACAATCCCTTTGTAGGCTTTTTTGAGAAAGCTTATGAAAATCGGTGAGAAACGTCAGGAAGAAAATATTAAATACGTTGCAGATCAAAATATTTGATGCAGATATTTTATCCAGATTTGAGGAATTTATTTGGAGATCTGTTCTGTACTTATGGGCAATTTAGGCATTTCAACAAAGAACTGTGCTGAGGAGCTTTTGGTGTAGGCCTTTCAGTACACTGGAGAATTACTTGCACTTTAAGGGATTGGGCTTGGCATTTCACTCATCCGTAAGTTTCTGAATGCTAAGCTATTGTCACTTTGAAGTAGATAATCTTACTCAGTTTTAATTTTGAAAATGAACTGTGATGCTGCTGCTCTAAAGTTAGAGCCCCCCTCCAAATCATGTATGTAATTTTTTGCATTCTAATTATTATTGTGGTTATGAAATTTTATTTCTTGTATGGAGGTCATTTTGCATTCTGTGTTTTAGAGTGTGTGCATTTTAGAGTGTGTGAATAAAAAATTGCACTACAGATAATTAGGATTTGGGCTTGTGAAACAGACTATAAACAGACCAAGGCATAGTAGCTTCTCCAGCATCGTGTCACTAAAGAAACCATTGTTTTTCTTGGTTAATTTTGTGCCAGCTGTGTTCAGCTACTTGTGAAGGGGCAAAGTTGAAGAAGGCTACAAAAAAGAGTAAGAGAAGTATTAAAGACATCTAGAGCAGCCTGCTTTTGAAGTTAGTGAAAATCTGTAACTGAAGGCATCAAGGGCAAAGTTCCTAGGCTTTCTCATTCCTTTCTAGGGAGCTCAGTTCCTGCAGGATTTGTGGGAAGGGCTGTGTGGAAGCACTTGCAGTTTGTAATTGGACTATTCAGAAATTTTTTCCTGTTCCCAATGTGAAGAAAACCTGCAGCTGTTGACTGTAGAGAGTCTTGCAAAGATTTCTGAGCTCAAGGAATTAGCATTTACAGCAACAGCAACAAAATAGGTTAGGAAATGGCCCCTCACAGGGGCCAGGTAAACTCTGCTGAACTTTTTGGAAATTACTTGCACTTCTAGTCAAATCCATTGAATTGCTTCTTTTAGTTTTATTTCCTTTTATTCCCTACTAATAAACAGTTATGCTTTTCCACTGCTTCTTGAGTTTTACCAGCATTGTTTGTATAGTTGTGCTTCTTTCTTCTATGGTCGTTTTTGAAGAACAAAATCCACACAATTTCTATGGTGTCAGCTTCATAGCTATTCATGGAACCGTACTCTGAATCAGGAAATAGTTGATGAAGAACTTCATCAAGTGCTTTCTGGTAACTACAGGTTTTTTTGCAGAGCAGTTGAATATTGGTTGGTCAGGGTTTTTTTCTTTTTGTAATGCCAGAAATGTTTCATTCTACCTCACTTTGCCAGGAAGAGGGATTTCCAGAATGGTCACAGCCTCCTTTTGTGGACTCAGGATACTTCTGAGAACGCTGGATTTCTGTTTATTTCCATGACACTAAATCTATGAACAGGAATCAGACCATTAGGATCTTCCTTTATGCTCGGTGTTAATGTAATAGAGAAAAGAATTGAGGCCAGAGCTGAAACCAGACGGAAGAATAAATTAATTAGTTCTTTCAATAGAATCGTTTTTCCTTGAAGCACCTGGCTGATGTTATGCTGCTACTTAACATTACAAACCAACAAGCCCCCTCCTTTCACTTTCCTGGAAGGCACCTGTCCTTAATATCTTATCAGTTGGTTGATCCTTAGCAAACACTAATATTGAGCCCAGCTGGATGCATTTTGCAGTGGGTGGTTTTCACTCTTAGCAGTAGAAGATTCAGTTTTTCAAGTAGAATTGCTGTGATGCATTCAACCTTAAAGTTGCTTGTTGTTAGTATCTTGAACCATCAAAATACCTTCATTCAATTTAAAATTCTGTTGCCTGTTGAGAAATCAGGAAAGCTCAGAGCATTTTTCTAAAATGCTTCGAACAGAAGCTTTTGTAGATCACCCATATTTCATAATCCATTGAGTTTATGCCGTATCCCTTTCAGAATTCTTAACTGTCCCATACCAGAACTCCTTGATACTGTGTTATGTGAACACTGTAATTATTATCCTGTATTTAGCACCTTGTGCTTTCCCAAATACGTGGATGAGCAGTCAGAGGTCAGTAGCCGCTTCCTGTATGTCATAGGCCATGCAAACACCTGTGAAGACACTGTTTCTAATAATAGAGTTTTTGAGGCTGGTTGTTCCATGACTGTAATAAGTACCTCTTCCCTTTTCTACCCTAGCTCCAGTTTAGCAAGTCATCCTTAGTCATATACTGAACACTCTTTCTCTTGTAAGTGAAACATGCTGTAGTGAGCAATAATGAACTCTGTTGGAGGAACTTGTGTTTTTCTGCTTTGAGCTCTTCAAATATTACTATGGTTCTAAGAATTTCTGTGACGGGCAGCTGTATTTAAAAGATGGAGAGTTCTGTGTTTCATTAATGGCTGCTGAAATGTTAGACAAGCATTATTTGCATTCTGCTTTCTACTTTTTAACAAGTTCGATTTATCCTAAGAATATAATTAATAACTCAGTGCATGAATGGTATCTAGTGCCTGAACACGTGCTGATGTACCTGTTATATAACTAGATATTGAGCAGTATTAGTTTGCTGGATTGTTGATCCAAGACCTTATTTGGAACAAAATTAGCAGCGCTGCTTCCTCACAATTTTTTGTGCTCTTCTCCAGTGGTTTCTGTTTAATGTCCAGGCAGTTTGACCATTATGAGAATGTTTAGTTTTTGTAGACATAAACACAATCACAAGAATTTCCTGAACAGAAGCTTTTGTAGTTCTTTCTTTTAATGTGTTTTTAATAGCAATCCTAATGTTTTGATAAAGAAAAATTGATATAGTTCTTCGGCTTTGATGCCTTGGAGATTTGTGAAAATAAGTCTCTGTTACAATCTGCACTTGATTCTCTTGTTTAATTTTTCCAAGGTCGGTTTTCTTGCATGTAAGTCTTGTATTGTTTTTGAGAATTCCCATGAAGTAGTAATGAGTTGTAGATTTGTTCTGTTCAAAGTTTCACTTCTGGTGAGAAATAGTAACTAAGTAGTTTTGTAAGAAAACCTACATTTCTTTCTGTCTGTCTCTGGTTCTTCAGGCTCCCATCCCAAAGACTACTCTCGTTCCTGTCGTACCTATTACCAAATCAACAGGATCACGCTTCCGAAACAGTGTAGAAGGACTGAATCAGGAGATCGAGATAATAATTAAGGAAACGGGAGACAAAGAGGAACAGCTCATTGTATGTATCTGTGATTGCTTTCAATAATAAATTTGGTTTTGCTTTGGGTGTTCTTAGGTATAAGCCTTTATGTTGCACAGTTTTTGAATTATTTTATTTACTACAGGTGATTGAAAAGTCCCTTAGAAGATAAAAAGAAACAAAAAGCTTGAATCTGAACCTTTTTCTACTTAATTATTGTGATGTAATTAGTTTTACAATAAAATAAGAATTATCGGTATAATAGGGGAAAAGACAAAAGGTTTGAGAGTTTTGTAGTAACTTTTTCTTATCTTTGCCTGTGCTGAATTGTTCCCATCAAAGCTGAAGCATAAATTGCCCATTTAAAAATTTTATTTTGAGATAGTTTTAGAGCTAGATTAAGTAATAAAGTATCAGACATGTAGGCTACAAAGGAACTGGAAAATCTGTGTGAGGAGAGGCTGAGACTGTTCAGCCTTGAGAAAAGAATGGGAATCTTACCAATGTGTACAAGAATGAAGAGGAAGGAGTTGGACTCTACTGAGTAGTGTACTCTAAGAGCATGAATGAAAAAACGTTGAATTTTTTTTTCTTTTAATGTGTGAGGGTGGTCAAAACTGAGCAGGTTGCCTGGACAGGTTGTGAAATTGCTGTCTATAGAACAATTCTGTGCAAACTGTTGGACTTAGTTTCCAAACGTAACATGTTGGAGTCTTATGCAAGGAATACTAATTTCTACTTCAGTTTTCTTCTGTGTAACAAATAAAATTTTCTTCTTCAAATAAATTTGAATAAATTGCTAACCAGATGGACAGCTTTCTGATACTTTTGATTTTTAATAGCCTCAAGATATTCCAGATGGTCATCGTGCACCACCACCATTGGTTCAGCGTAGTAGTAGTACTCGCAGCATTGATACCCAAACGCCTGGTGGAGCCGACAAGGGCAGTAACAACAGCAGCCGCTCCCAGTCAGTATCTCCAACCTCATTTCTTACCATCTCTAATGAAGGCAGTGAGGAAAGCCCATGTTCTGTAGATGATCATCTTGCTGATTCCAGGGATAAAGGTACAGAGTAACTTTAAGAGCTCAACAATGCTGAACTTTAATTCATTGTTATGTAGATGAACATGTAGCAGGAGAGGGGAGTTCCAATTCCCCCATCTGTGGAGAAATGCTAGAACTTTATTATTTTTTCTTTCTAAGTGATCTCTTTTTTCAAAATGTATCGAAATACCACATGTGCACATGCTCTGTAAATGAAGCTGGATAGATGGGACTGAAAAATGTGTTTCCAAGCAAATTTTTGTTTTCAAATAATAAATTGAGTACTTCAAGTTCATTGAAGCAGTAATGTACAGCAGCAGGTGGTAGAGCAAACTAGGCTAGTCGTATTGCTTCTGTCAGGTATTTTTTTATAATCTTGGGCAAAATGGGCTACCTTCCAGCATTTCATACATACATCCTACTTGGGGTACAGATTTTTTAACTGGAAACCTTCTGAAAAATACTAAGTGAATTTTACAATTTAACATAATTTTTTTCTGGTTTTTAAGGGATATGGCTTCAGTCCATGTTTTTTGTTTAGTGATGTTATTACAGGACCACAGATTCAGATTTGGAGTTATAACCCAAACATGTCCTGAAATGATCAAACATTGCAGAGGAAGTTGAAAATGGTACAAGGAGAAACAGAAATGAGAAAAGAATTGAGATGAGGAAGCCTATTTAGAAATGAAGACTTGGAAGAGAATTAAAGTGTTCATTTTATAGCTTTGATAATTAAGTGGGTTTCAATTCAAGGGACACTTAGAGATAATTACCACTTTTCATAGTGTGACACATTTAATAATGAGATACTTTCTTCTTGCAGAGAATGGGAATAATTCCCCCTTACCAAAATATGCTACCTCACCAAAACCCAACAACAGCTACATGTTCAAGCGTGAACCTCCAGAGGGCTGTGAAAAAGTGAAAGTCTTTGAGGAAAGCTTGTAAGTTGATCTTTGAACGTTAGATGTTATTTTTTATGCTATAGAGTTACCTTTTAGTTAATCAGTTTTGTGTCACACCAGAATTAATAGTTCACTTGCTAAAACCACATTAACCACATGAAACAGAGATCATACAACTGCTTACTGGTGTATGTGTATATATATGTATATATGTGTAATTTTTTTGCTGGAGTTCTGTGTTAAAATCTAAACCTTGAGAGACTCTCTTTTCTAATAGTAGCAGAATTGGCAAAGAATTTCTTACCTTCCAGATAGTGGAGGAGCAACAAAGAGATGCACTAAGAAGTCATGCAGGTGGATCAGTTAATGCATCACAGCTTTACAGGAGCATCCAGTAATTTAGGCTATGAAGACCATATTCTTTTCAACTACGTTTATGTAGTTATGAAATTTGTAGTGACAAAGGGGTGTATCTCACCCTGAGCATTTAATGCTTTGGTTATTCCAAAGTCAACTTTTTCATATATTGCATATGCCAGTTTTTGGACAGGATTTGTAATCTACAGCATGATATTAGGGTCTGCCTCTGGTTTGGAGACTGTTTACCCAATATATATAAAAAAGCAGTTTCACCACATGGCAAGTAGAAAGATGGTTTAGAGTGTCATTAAAATATTATTTACCAGGTGAAATACTTCAAGGTTAAATTCCAGCTTGTCTCTTGCAATGAGTTCAGCAATATATACCTGCCATTGATGGAATTTGGTTGTTCAATGTAATTTTTAAATTCTTGTGTATGTTTTACTTCTAGGCCAAAGCCATTGCATGAGATTCCAGTCTTCTACTGCCCTGACAAGAACAAAGTGAATTTCATTCCTAAAAGTGGCTCTGCTTTCTGTCTTGTCAGCATCCTCAAACCACTTCTTCCCACACAGGAACTTACAATTAAGGGCACTACACACAGCCTGACTGTCTCCTCTGGCATGACATCCAGTTTGTTACAGCCCATTTCTATGGCTTCCTTGTCTACAAACACAGATCAAGACAGGATCTCTCGTGGAACCAGTACAGTAATACCACAGACCTCTCTACTCCAGCCATCAGCATGTATCGAAGAGGCTGAAGGATAGAATTAAATTGCCTTGACATTTTTCAGGACATCTACTGGAAAAAAATTGGAACCAGTTGACTGGATGTTTGTGATCACACTATTTGCATTGTTTTAACAATTTATGGCACTGTTATAATTGAACTGTTTGAATATTTGACAGTTTGGTAGCACATTGAGAAGTTCAGGAGGATGCAGCAGCTGATACTCTGTTGCGCTTTCTGCTTATGATGACTCCAGTTCTGTTTCTCTCTTGCTTTTTTAAACACTGGTAAAAACAAAACTGTCATAATTTTTTGTGATTTAAAGGACCAGTTATTGTGATGCTATGTGTCTTTTGAACTTTTTCCCTATTAAAACAAAAATCTCAAGATCAACCAGCTGATCCCATTTACTGTTGTAATCTGCAGAGGGAATGGTAATCGGATGGTTTTGCAAGATGTCTTTTGTATGAAAATGTGTATTTTGTGACAAAATTTTCCCTTTACTGGTGTGTAGCAGATGGTATTTAGAAGATGCCATCAAAGATCAAAGAAGACTTTCCCGGTAAAGATTTTTCGTTTCCACCCCCTTTTTTTTTTTTTTTCTTTAGTGAAAGTTCTTTTTTACTTGGCCATTTTGCAGCTGCTGGGACCAAAGGATTGCTGAAATATTTCACCAGTCTTTAATTATGTGACATTGCTAGATAGCTTCAGCCGTAAAGAAAAAAAGTTAATACATTTGAAACTTTTAAACAGAAGAGTGTCAAAAAAGCAGTATTTAGTATATAGTGTATGGCGGTTTTTTGATATTGGAAGTTTGTGCTTCAGTTAAGTCCCAATCTTAAAACTCTTTCCTTCACGGAATTCTCAGTGGTGTTGGTTTTTTGGCTGGTAAGCCATGTTTTAAAGCACTCGCCCCACTGTCTGCCCCACCAGACTTCTGTGCAGGGGTGGGTCAACAAATGTATCAGCCTCTTACTCTCTGAATTTTCTTCCAGAAAATATGCCACCTGCCTCTTAAAGGCTTGTTTGGCTACTTACAAAGTTAGTCAGCCTGAATCATTAGTTGCTCTTGGAACAAACTTGCTCTGACTTGATTCATCAGTGTATTATAGGCCATGGCCACATGATACTAAAGTATCTGTGCATGATTTCCTCCCTCTTGTCATAGTGGTGTTTTGTATGTGTCTTGAAGGTGATGGTTTGCCAGGCATGGTGTCTGTTACACAGAAGTTTACAGTAGCAGATACTTACTCCTTTTTGACTAACAACTTAGGCCGGCATGTTGAACAGAAGAATTTTTTTGATGCCTGATCTATCCTGATGTGCAGCAGTTTATGATTCTCTTGCAATTATAATTGCAGGTGAAAATGGAGATGAAAAAGCAATTGCAAACAGAAATTGCTCAGAAGCATCGGTGAGGTTTCTCATGCATTCCTGGGATGTGTTGCTTGGATTTGAGTAAATACAATATTGATATGCAAAAAACTGCAGTGACTTGAATCCCAGTGTCTTTATCACCTTATAAAACAACCTGTCTGGGTACCTCTCTTACAGAGTTAGATTTGGTAATTTAAAAATAAGTGTCATCGTAGGCAGCCTCTGTGTCTGAATATTGGTTTGTTACACATGAGCACTTCTCACTGGCTTGCATATACATAGCTTCCATGGATCAGTTGCATACTCGGGTCTCCTTATAGATGTATCTATTTGAAGGTAATATTGCAAGTACAGCATTTTTGTCCATTGTTTAAAATGCCAAATTTGGCTGCAAACATTTAACCGGGAAGAAAGGAAAAAAAAAAATCTTTATACCTGTGCATATAATAGTCATAATTTTAATGCACGTTTCCTGTTACTTTAAATCCAACATCAGTAACTGATAGCAGTGTAGTGTAAATCATGCTGGCATGCACAAGTCTCATGTTCATAAAGTGAACTCCTTTTTAGAATGTTATGCAAAAATTCACCAAAATATGCCAGGAAGTATTAAAATAGCAGACCTGTTACATTTGCAAACAAGCAAAATTTTGCCTACTGTTGGTCTGCCCATCAAAACAGATGGTAGGATTGTGAAGATGGGACTGAAGAGCTGTTTTGTATTGACAGCTCTGATTTACACTTAAGTAGTTGATGAGGGACAGAGTTTTTAAAAAAGCATCTTTACACATTAGATTTATGTAATTTCACTAGTCAATAATTCTTTTCTAGGTTTTATGGGTATTAATTATTTTCTTCTGAAACAGTGTGATTTGAAGTCTAAAATTTACTGCTTTAGATTGGTTTGTCTAAATCTGGAATGACTGGGTTAATGGAAGATTGGATCATTCTGGGGAAGGAGAGCTCATGAGTCTGTTTTCCCATTCTGTAATAGTAGCATAGCTTCTCCATCAATGCTGAACTGCTTAGTGCTTTATCAGGAGATCTTAACCTAATGGTTAAGGACTAAAGGGCTACAATTTAACAAATAGCCTTTATTGCAGCCTTGAGACTTAACTGACTTCACCAAAACTACATTCTGATATTCATTGTCATCTCCCATATAGCAGTGATCTTTTTTACCCATGGTTTTATTATGCACCTGTGATAGAAGTACTAGAGCATCTCTTTGGTAGTTTATATTATACGTTATTGAACAACATGCTGTGCAAATTAGTGAGCTGTTCTGACAAAAGCCAAATGCAATTGTGTGAGATTTTTTGCTTTTTATAAAAATAAACAGCATTTGGGACATCATTCAGTCTTTTTATATGTAGAACAACTCTACTATTGTGGTGGCAGCTCTACTTTTTGAATTCACACTAAGATTCAGAATTAAGAAAATGTGATAGCTCTTGTTTTGAGAGCAGCTCTTACATGTGTGCATACAAAATTAGCCTTAAACTTTTAATGTGCTTTCTTGTGCCATATCTGAGCTATTAAATATTTAAATCAATTTCAAAATAGCTTTGAGAATGCATGGAGCTTTTCAAAAACTGTTTCATCTATGGAGTGGGATACTCAGCTTTTAGGGAGCTGACACATGCATTACTCAAGTACAGTTTTACTGCAAGCATTTGAGAATTTTGGCATACTTTAAATCCTAACTATGCATAGACCTAGTCAGTTCCTTGACTGCCTACTTTGTAGCTCAAGAAAATTTAAAGGTCTGTTTTTATGCACAACTTGAAACACTTGATAATCTTGTCTTCTTGGTATTTTACACTTCTAGCCAAACTGAAAGGCTGGTGGCAGTGTTCAGTAACACTGACGGTCAGTTCTGTCAGATACACTAAATGGTATTCTTTCCAGTTGTAAATCCTGTGTAAGTCACAAGGAGGTTATTTTTGTAGTGAACGTCTGATGGCAGCTATTGAAATCCTTGTTGAAAAACTCAAGGCACAAGGGGAAGGTGTCTTCTTTGTTAAAGTCTTAAATTGCTTCAGCTATTTTTTGTTTGCTTGGTATAGCAACAAATTTAAGTACTTGGAAAAGTAACACATAATGTTTGACTGCATATATCTTGGAAAGAAATTCTTTGTTGCGCAGACTTATCCCAAGTGAGGAAAAGAGGGAGTTAAAATGGAAGATTGTGTACTGTGGAAGTAAACAATTGCTGTGTTTGATTTATGTAAAGCAACTGCAGCTCTTGTAAGGTATGTTTACTCTCAGGGCTATTTTTTGGTTCTAAAATACAATTTACTGGAATTCAGAATCTAAGATTGTTGGATAACTGCAGCTGAGACTTCTGGGAAGCAAAAACAAATCATTAACCTTTCTGCTGCCTCAGGCCTAACTCCTTGTTGCTTATTGAGTTTAATAGAATTCAGTAGTACACCAATAATTCCTTGCTGAAGTATTATCTGTTCTCCTTCTGCCATCTCTGAAATGCTAACTGATGTCTTCTCAGTAACTCAATGCTAGCAATGTCCATATTTTCTTCCTGAATGTTTACTCAACTGTCTGCTTTTCTTTGAAGAAGAATGCATAGAAAATCAACAGAGACTTGGCAGTTGCAAAGGTCAGTGCTGCAGGGTGACTTCTTGGGTATCTCAATTTAAATGTGGCTCATTGTGTGTGTGCACATGTACTGTCTCTGTGGGTCTGCTGCTTTCCCGCTATGGTTTGAGGCAGGACTGGTATTTGTAAGAATCTTTTTTTATGAACAAAGACTTGCACACTTCTCATCCAGAACTGATGCACATTTCCATGTAGCTCCAAAGCAAAGTTTGTGTCATTCTGTGATTAAAAAATTACTCCTGACATAACAGCATCCAAATACTCAAGAATGCCAGGATTCTTCCTTCTCCATATAATTCTGTAGTCTGAGTATGTGCCCTTTGTCAGATGTTGTAACCTAAAAGATGTCATTCTGGCTTAGACTTGGACTAGGCTGGCACATATTAAAACAAGAATATTTGCTCTTAGGAAGGTAATAGAAGGTATGTGTTTGTAACCTATGGATGTGCAAAGCTCTGTGGAAGAATTGGTCGTGATCAAAGAGTTGTATGAAATTATTTTTTTCTAAACTTGTCTGTGCAGGAAAACAAAATGACCTCTTACTGCAAGGTGTATCTGTATAGTTCGTGATGTGAGTTTGAGAGTGTTCAGCAACTCTGAAAATCAGTTCTGCTCTTAGCATTTTGTTTACACAAAGAATGACCTAGATGCGTTGTTTTGAAACTGTTACTTTGCCTATGAAGTCATTTGAGCTGAGAATGTTAACTATTTGCAAGTGTGTTGTGGAATTCCAGTCCTGTACCCTGGCTGAACTGCAGCAGTATTTCTGAATGCTCCAAATGTAAATGAAGGCCTGTTGCTACTTGATTTCATTGCATGTCATCGGTAAATACTTAAAATGTGGTCTTTGTTTAATAGCTGTTCATTGGGATTTGTATTTGACTATGGAGACTTTTGTAGTCTTGGTAGGTCTACCTGAATTATGGAAGAGGACTTGGTCTGATAACAATGAAAACTAATATTTCCTACACAATGTCCTTTTGAAACAAGTCTCTTTGGAAAATATAAGAAGCTAAAAACAAAAAGCAGACTTTCTGGACACCTCATCCACCTTAACTGTCAATGTACTGATTGTGAAAGAAGAATGTTGCTTGGCTTTATTCTAAATTATTTCATTTATTGAAATATTCATTGTTCAGGCTAGTGGTCTAGGGGCATCTAAAATTGCCATTAGATTTGCCTCTGTATGAAGTTGGCTGATGTATTTTCCTCTGTTACACTGTGCTAACTTGTGGAGGTGTTCTTGCGTGTGTTGTACTGATACGTTACTTGTTGCATGTGAGGCGTTTTTTTTATAACAAGAGGAATTCCAGGGATATTCTGCAAAAAGGGCCTATTCCGAGGTGATGTACACTGGTGTAGAACTGGAGCAGCTCAACTAATTTCAATGGAATTCTTGATTTACATGAGTCTCTTTGCTATGTGTAGTTATGCCAGTACTATTTTGCACAAAGTTATTTTGAATCTTGAGTTCTGACTTGTGAACTGTTTCTACTGAAAACAGTGACAATTTTACAAACTGCAAGAGTGGAATGTTGTTGGGATTTTTTTTTTTTTTTTGCCTAAAATAAAAAGTCATCACTTTGCGCTATGGACTAATCTTGGATTTATTTTAAATAGTGAGGAGTTTTGTGTGCTCTTGACAGCCTGAAGGTTTGCCTGAAGGGTTCATCTTGAGGGTAGTACTTGCTTCAAATAAAGTAAGCACTTTAACCCTTTCAGAAGCAGTTAATCACAGTGCAAACCTCTTTGTAATCCATGCCCTTTTTCCTCTAGTGGATCATCAGAATCATCCTGGAGACTACCTTTCCTCATACTCATTTGCACTGGGTTTGTTCAATTCCTGATCTCTTTACTACTAGGAAAGGATGCACAAGTCCTGAATTTTGGGAACAAGAGGATTTGGGATGTGTTTTGGGAATGAAGGTTTGGGAATAGGACTGAGGAAGATGAACTGTATTCCTTCTAGTGGGTTTGGACTGATGTTTAGTAGAGCGCAGGTGTTGAAGCCTACCTGGGAAGGTACTTGGGCTGTTTGATACAGTCTCATATTTGACAGGCTTCTTCCCTCATGATAGAATTTGGAATGAGGGCTTCTTGATGCTAGAAAGAGTCAGGTAGATGATGTATTTGGGGGTTTCTTGGTCTCTTTTGAAGCCAAGTTTGTCTAGAAGACTTGGATCAACTCCCATTGTGGGAAATCATCGTTAGCTGTATTGCATTCCTGAATGAAGAGACAGGAAGAAGATATTATTGAATCTTGAGGAACTGATGGATTTCAAGTGTGTGCCTCTCAAAGAAGGGATGGTTTATGCTTTTTTGTGGGTGGACACGTTTAGGCCTGTATGTGGCAGCAGCATCAAGTTCCCAAGACTTTTAATTTCACAGCAGGGTCCATGGGTATATTTGCACCTAACTCCAAAACTACACAGCTGAAGTAGTAAAGATTTAGCAGCTGTTCAAATTTGGAGCACATTGTATGAGTTTTCTGCATTTGATGATTTACTTTTTCACCTGCTCTGTTGTCTGTGGATGTTTGTCTCCAGGTGAACAAGCCCTGATTCTTCATTAAATAGGCCATGACCCCATTTTCCATTAAATCATTTCTTAACCACTAATTCCACACCTAGAAATTATGGCTCCGTACTTGTACAGATGCTTTCACTATAAATATCTCTGGAGTTTAAATTGATTTTGCACCTTGTGTAGGTAAACTGCAGGAACACATGGAGAGGCTAATAAGGACCATCTCTGAAGACAAAGAAAACTGAAGGAGTAAGGTGAGCATGGCAGTTGTCCAGTTCTTGATTCACTGTTTTAATTGTGAGCAGTTATGTTCTTCAGTTAAACATCTTCTCATTTTGTTTCTATTTGATACAAGAGAGAGAACACCTGGCAGGACACTGGCTAAGGGGAAGTCTTAGGTACCTCAGGTTTTCCTTAGTAAGGCCAGACTTCATGGCAGTAAGTAGTAAGCCAAGGCTGTATGGGTTTTATCCTGTCCCCTTGTCTTCTTGCTGTCTCAGTGTTTGGAATCTGTGTAAGATCCCACCCAGACTTCCAAACTTTGAATTCTGATGTCTTAAAATATACCTTCTGTTTACAGCATTTAGAGAAGCTGTATTTATGCTCAGCTGCCAGGCTTGTGCTGGTTAAATACTGTGTAGACTAGATTTAAAGTTAGAATAGGATGGAGGAAGTAATTCAGGTGGAGTTCTCTCACACTTGAAATGAGCTGGTTTCATCATTACTGCCTGTACTTTTTTCCAAAGTCTTACTCCTGCTAAACAAGCCTTTTTTGCCTCATGTTCTCTTTGAATAGTTTGCTTACACAAATTGCAAACTGTCCTGCAGCATACATCTACATGTCCTAAGGCGTACTGGAACACAAAAGATTTATTTTTATGCTGCAATATGTCAATTACAAGTTAAGGCAGAGGTTGAACAGTGTCATCTTGCACTAGACAAATTCATAAAAGGGCTAGTGGATGTTTATTTTGTGTGTTTCTTTGGCAACATCAAAATTTTAAACATGGGATTCCCAGATACTCTCTAGTGTAGAAGAAAGGGTCCAAAACCTGTGCAAAGCCTCACTTTGGTTGCCAAAAGAGATCCATGACATTGCAGACAGCCAGTAGAATGGCTCTAAAGCCTTCAAAGAGCAGTTGAAAATGACAAGTCGCAGCTTCTTCAGGGCTGGGAAGTGATGCTGTTATCCTATCCATTTCTATGTCCCAAATACAGTTTTGTGTCTCTTACGTGTGAGTCTTGACCATGTGATTTCCTTGAAGATAAAGCAATTAAAAAGGTCCATTGTATGCCCTGGAGTATTTTCTTGGAACTAATATTTGCCTGGAAACCCCAGAGATTTTATTTTTAGAAGAAGATGGAATAAAAAGTAATTAGCTAGATCTAGTTCCCCATCTCCCTTTTTTCCCCCTTTGATGCATCAGAAAACAAATCTGTTCTGTATCAAATCTTACCAGACTAATGGGCTTTCAGACAGCTCCAAAATATCTCAAGCTTAAGGCGTTAGAAACTGGTTTGGGTTTTTTTTTTCAAGCTTATAGTGGGATCCTTAAATGCTGTTCTCCTTGGAACTGAAGTGTTCACTGTCATACCTGGTGATGATGTGTGTTTGGAGCAGGATTTCAAGCATTCTTTATAATGCTAAAGTCAAATCAGTCTGTTCTGAAGACAACTGCAAAATGGAAACATTAGTATTTCCCTATGGGGTTAACTCTATAAACATTAATTAATTCATCTGCTGAATATCTGGATTTTCCAAAGGAGACCAGGATCTGCAAAAAGACTGAACCCTGTTGATGCAGCTTCAGCCATATTCTGAACAGCTAGAAAAGAGATGAAGTAATGTTTTTGTTAAATCTCATTAGACCTTTTAAAATAACATTAAAATACATTAACTTCAGAATATTTCTGTGGTAACTTCTCTAGCAGTGGGAGCCAAAAGGGACAGTAGGACTTGAGGTCATATATTGGTTTGGTTTTCCATTGGAAATTCGGATGTTATCACTTCTGCTATTAACTTTTTGAGAAGCTTATGATGCTGTAAGGTATGAGCTGTTAGATACAGTAAAAGACACGGGCTACACTGTGATGGCTCAGTTGTTAAACAACTGGAATAAGTGACAATTTTTGGGTTTTGTTTCCTTTGAGCAGCTCAAAGAAATTTGTCCAAATATGTACATTAACTGTAGCAGGTGTTGTCCTTTTCTGGGTTTTGTGCAGTTGTGGATGCTACCTCTTCCATGTTAAAGACGTGCTGTACAAGACCTACAGTTATTATTGGAATTAGAGATGGTTCTTTTTATTTCTGCTCTTGGCCAAAGTACTGATACATGATGAAGGAACACTGCATCTCTATTTGTAGCTGACAAGACAATGTCCCACAAATTCCAAAATTTATTTTTTGTGGATTTATGGGCACATGTACAAGAATTCAGTTTAATATATTTGATATAAGCCTATTTCAAAGAGAACATGAAGCCTATTTTGCAATAACAGCCTAGGAAGAGCAACCTGAGGTATTTTAGAAAGTATGTTTCAAAAGACTGCATTTGAACCATAAAATTCTGAGCCAAGCAAATTTTTTAAGTGTTTGATGAGAAGCTGTCTCCTGCTACTAGTGGAGGAGGTGGCCCTGTTTGCCTTGGTGGGTGGTGGAGCTGGAGATGCTGAGGGTGTGGAAAGATCCATGACTCTGTCACACACAATGCCAGTGCCTCAGGGTATATGTTGACAGAGAAGCTTCCCCATCTGCAGCAACTGAATTGACTTCTAAATATTTCAACCTTCTCCTCATCGTGCACTTAGGGTCTGACTAGTGCCAGTGTTGCTGTGATTCCAGCAGGTCATTTGTCCATAATAACACAACAGTAATTTTAGTCCACATCATTTTGCTTGCTGGTATTTCCAGAGAAAGTGTTGCACTGAAATAATTTCTCCATCTTTCCTACAGAAAATAGTTGTGAATAGTTTGCAGATATTTAGGCATGACATTTTCAGCACTGTGAAGATGGGAAGCCAGAGGACTTGGCTCTGCTTTCTGATCAGGTAACCGGCTCCAAAGATGGCTGCCAACCTTGAAGACTTAGACATGTTTTCTCTATGCTGGATGATCTCTCTGGTACTGAAAGAATAAGAACTTATCAAGGGATCGAGATTCCTGGAGTATTACTAGCATATATTGGGTACTGACTACTTGTTCTTTCAATTTTCTAGTTGCTAATACGTAACAAATTTTACTTCTCTTCCTAGTTGTCTTTTTTTCCTTCAAAACTTAACAGTTTATAAATGAGTTTATAAACTAGGACAGTGGGATGTAATGTCTTTATGTGTAAACTTATACACATAACCATAGCATAACCTACTTGCAGGAACGAAAATTAATTTCTAGAAGTAATGAAATTTTCATTTGGTTATTACTGGATTTCAGACAGCATTTCTCAAATGAGTGCATGATTTCATTTGAAAGTCTGGGATCTTTAGAAAGCTTTTCATTCTTTGAAGTGACTAGTTCTGCAAGTAACACAGAACTGCACAGAACAGAGAGTAGTGTTAGCTCTCTGTAACTGTTTTTGGATGTTTTAAGGCATGGTTGGTTTGATTCATCCTAATACTGGGTGTGGCTGTAAGGCATTGGGCAGTGATTCCCCTCCCTTGCAGAGGACACGTGACTGGGAAGCATTTGGAAATGTCTGGTAGAATCTCAGGTTGTGCAACTCATGCCTGGAAATTGAAAAATACCCTCCCCTCCCCCCAACCCGCTCTTCCTCTTCCAGCACGTTGTTTGGAAGATGTTAATGATAATAACATGTTTCAGAGCACAACAGTTGGGTTTTTCAAACCATCTGGGCTACAGGTGAGCAATAATGATTTATGTGACACTGCTTGTTACTACCTCACTCTACAGCTGATCTCAGGAAAAGCTGCTCCATCTGTCCTCTCTTCTAAAGAATAACAATAAGAAATCTCAAAATTCTTAGTAAAGATGTTTAAGGTGGGTTTTTTTGTTTGTTTCTTGAATTTTCTTACCTTTTTCTGTACTTGAAAGCTGAGAACCTTCGGGCTTCCTTATCTGCACGTTATTTCTTCCTTGAACTAATGTCTTCTGAATTTCTGGAAAAACTCCAGAAATAAAAATAGGGCCAAGCTGAAAAAACACTGCCAGAAGAGATGAAAATTAAAGCCAGCAGGTCAGAAAAAATTCTCAAGCAAGGAGTGAGTCAATGCTATCACTACTTCTTTACGAAGTAATTATATAAAAGTTAGCTGACAAAGTATTTGCAGTAGTATTGTTTAAAAGTTACATCATTTTTGCAAAAATCTGGTGTTATATTTCGGAAATTTCCTTTAAAAAGGATAATGAGAGACTTGACTTTGAGTCTCCATTGTTTGCAATATCCTCTTTCAGCATGAAAACATTTTCCGTTCCCGTCAGTTCTGTGGGGTTTTTATTTGGCAAACATGAATATTTTTCCTGAACTTCAAGTGGAATGAGAAGTCATTATTTTTATTGGCTTACAGACTGTAGTTTTCCCTCCAGTGAGACTGGCAGATTTATTTTTAGGGATGTTGTACCAGTAAGTATTACCCAGTTACTTAGTGAAAGCAGATAGGGTGAGTCTATGGAAGAAGTTTAGTTTAGGGCTTGGTTGCAGGATTTGAGAGTGAGCTGTAAGTGACACAGAGTGTAGTTCCTTGTGAATATGCACAAGTTTTACTCTGTGGCTACACAGCTATCTGTTTAGTGCTCTTGGCTGTCTCTAATCCAGCTCCAAAGGGACTACTTCTGACATTTCAAACTGCTGAGCAGCTTTCTGACAGCTGTCATTGAAATTGGAGTTAAAAGACTGTTTGCCTTTCTCCCAAGTGTGGGTCAGGTGAAAACAGCCAGTTCCTCATGTGTGCCAACAGCACCTGGCCTCTCCATCGCTGGTGCTGGGGTGGTCTCCTCTCTCGGGCCGCTCTCCCCTTAAGATAACCAAAGATGGAGGGATGGAGTTGCACTTAGAAGGAACAATAAAATATGGGATCTGCAATTCTAAGGCCTGGAGATGTGACCCTCTGTGTACAGAGAGAACTGCTTGGTATTTGTAGTGAGGTGGTTCAACATACAAGCAATCCTTCTTTTCCACATCACCGTGGTGCTGGGCTTTAACCTGTGCTGTTCAGGCCTATGGAAAACCTATCTTGGTTGCCATTTGAGGATATATATAGCTCTATCCCAGCTGAAATGAGGACAATAACTTAAGTGTTGACATTCCTGCTTCTGGTAACTAAGATAAGCAACCAAAATATCAAATTAGTGTTTTCTAAAAGCTAGTAAATTAAAATACATGATAATAAAGTTGCTGCTCCTTTGCCTTTATGGGTTTTTTTCCTTCCATTTGATCTGCCATATAGTAGATGGAGCAGTCTGGATACACCCTCTGCAAAGATCTCACTTCATCATAGCTTCTCTGTAGTAATTCTGGCTTGCCTGTGTCTGCTGAGGTGACTGTTAATTGCTGAGGTCATTTCAAGTTTCCTCAAAGGGAATTGCTATATGTTCTCGTGTCCTACTTATTCCGATTTCTGCTGTGTTCTGATTTCTGTTGTGGTAGAAGTTTCTTTCTTTAATGGGATAAACCTGAACAATGTAACAATGGATTGATCAGAGCATGTTTGTGAAGCAGCTTTTGTTGACATCTTGGTGACCAACCATCTGTGTGACACAGACACCCCATGTCTGATCTTGCTAGTGTTGGTTTTGTATTTGGCCAACTCCAGCTACTTCTGTGGGAATACTGCTGACTTCATATTAACAACAGGAAAAGGAGATTCCTGCTTTGAAGTGGGTTTGGAGTTTTTTCAGTAAATATAAACTTTTTAATTTTCAGTAAATATAAATCATAATAAGTCATAAATTGCGCGCATGACATAGTAGCTGGAACACTGAAATTATAAACCTTTGTGATATGAAAGGAGGTGATACGTACTATTATAACTAAGGTGGAAAAGAAGAAAAATAAGACTACAAGCTGAAGAAAAATATTAGAAATGAGCCCTTTTTTTTTAGAATTTGTGCTTTTTTATGAATTCTGAGAAGCAGCAATTTCCTTCCTTATAAAATATGTACAGAATGTTTATGACTCTTCTGGACTCTAGCTTTTTTTTTATGCTTACTAACTGATATTTCTGGAAATGTCATCTTCTCTCTGCATTCTTCAGTGGGGTTGTTTAAGGGAAACTTCTGTGATGGCTGGGGAAAAAAAATCTTAAAGAACTCTTTGGCCTATTGTTCCATCTCTCCAATGTATTGATTTGTACAGTGCAGGCTGTGCAATGATGATGTCCTCTCAAGTATCTGCTTGTAAAAATAGTTTCAATAATGTGTTTAGAAACTGCTACAGAAATTCTGGTTATAATTCATAACATTGTGACTGTTTATATTTCCTCGGGAAGATGATGATGTGCCAAAAAATTTGGTCCCACTTAAGAAGATTCCAAGTTACAGTTCTTGTCTAGCCATTCACTAATTTCATCAGATGGTTTCTTATTTCTATAAAAATAATTTTATGGGTAGAATTTTAATATGCAATATGGCCAGAGAGATTTATAAGGAGGAAGAATGAGGGAAGAATAGGATAAATGCCTCATATTTTATTATAGACTGGCAAATGAGGACAGGGAATGGCCTTGAATGTGCTGAACACATTTAAGATCTTCAATTCAAGATTAAAAGATCATTCTCCTGCTCTGAAATTTTGCACTGTTTTGGTTTAGGATGAAACCTCCTCCTGTGCAACAGTGGATGGGAGTTCAAGAACCCTCAAGCTATTTTGCAGAAGCACATAAAGTTTTCTAAGGGAAGTAAAGAAGTAATTGAACAAATTCACAGCTGACTGCTGTCTTTATTATTTTTTAACTGTCTGGTTCTGTAGTATGTGGATCTCAAACAACTGGCTTCCTGTTTGATTCACTTTAAAAAAAAATATGCAAAATATCTCAAGCTTGAAAAACACAGTCCCTTTTTACAGCCTCATCTTCATAAAGCTACATATATTTTAATTGGAAAACACAACTGAGCTGTAGTTCTCCTGTCCAGATACTTGGGCATGACATTTTTGGACAGAAGGTTAATTGGCAGATTCTAGGGTCAGTAAGTGTGAAATCCTTTACTTGCTTGGGAGAAAACAAGGAATTAGAGCTCAGCCTTTCCTTATGGTGCCTTGCAGAATTATTCAGATTTTATTTTTCAAGTTGAAAAGAAATTCTTAAGTACGAAGTTACTGATGGACAGCTGGGGAATGTGACAATAGATTACAGCAACTGGCTTCTATTGTTGTAAGGGGTTTTTTTAATGTGGGTTTTTTTATATAATAAGGTGAATGTGTCTATCCCTGAGACAAGTGTAAAAATAGAACAATAGAACAGAAATTATAACCTCTTCACTTCCTAAAGGTGAACATGCTGAAGGTATGCAGGGAATCTTGTACCCTAGCAGCTGAGGTGCTGTTTTGACTTTTCTTTTTTCCATTTTCTTTTACAGAAATTTCACTCTGTGTGTTTTGAATTTAAATACAGTGTTGTCCTGGAGGAGAATGTTTCAGGCGGAAGAGGAACTAAGTTTTCCTTCATGGTTTTGTTTGCTCAGAAGAATCACCATCTGAAAGAGCAACTGCAGGAGAGACTTTTGAAAGGCAGGTATCTATTTAAGAAGAAAGCTGTTGCACAGTTCCTGTCATGATGTCTTGTTTGTGGTAATAAGCAAATTCTTCTGTTTTAATAACAAATATAGAGAACAAGTTTTTGTTCTCCTGGTATGGAGGGAGATTCTTTTGGTTTTGCTTTGTTTGGTGATCCCATTCATGAGACCAAATAAGTATCAGTACCTAAAAAATGCATTAAGGTGATGTGTCTTTGCCTCCACTCCAGTCACGGTGAACTTGTTGGCTACTGGTACTCAATGCTGTGTAGGCAGTACCTGTATGGGTGAGTGAGGTCCACAGAGAGGGAGGCAGGATTAGCTTCTGGAGAATGGTTGATGACTTAAGCTAGAGGGGTGCAGGCGTCTGACTGTGCTTATAGATGATGGGTGATGGTCCTTCAGAGTGCACTGTGAATGTAGGAGTGATGCCAAGAGCCAGGGATGCTGCTTGACACTTGAGCATTAGCTGTGCTTATTCTCTGCTTACCCCCTGTTTTTCAGGTGCTCAGTCATTCTACACATGGGGGGAAACTAATTGCAGAGACTTTACAGAATGAACATTCAGAAAAGCTATGTCAAATGCAAATACGGCCTGCTGTGATGTCTTAAACGAGGTGGGAAGAAAAATAGAAGGGAAATGCCTAAGGCTCCCTGGACCTAAACTAACCCTAACCTGAAACCTAACTCTAGCCCTAACCCTAATGGTGCCCTAACCCAAACCCTGCCCCTGCCCGTGACCCTAACCCTAACCCTAACTCCCATGCACAGTGAGGCAGCATCTAAGCTCAGCCTGAAGGTCAAACCTGATAGATTTTAAAGGGAGAAAGATTTTTACCTCCTTGATCTCAATCCTTCTGTGAGGAATGAGGAATAAGATACTCTGCTTGTAAAACATGGATTGAGTGGCAAAATAAGGAGATTAAATGGCAAGAAGATAATACTGCAGAGAGAAATGTTTTAAAAAAAGGTTATATTTCTCTCGCAACTTTTTACAGCCCTACAAACAAGTGTCATAAATTATAATGAGTAATTAGAGAAGGCCGGTGGTGAAACCAGTACTCGAGCCAGCTAAGCAGAATTATTAGCTTCAAATGTGTCTGCCAAAACATGAGAGATACTATTCAGACACCCCAAAAGTGGAAATATTTTTCATTTTCTGCATTACCTTGCAGCAAGATGAGACAGGATGAGGAATAGAGATTTCTTTCATTAGAACTGACTTCTCTGGTCTATAGTCTAATATTGATTTTCTCAAGAATGATCTGGTGAAGTAAAATGCTGTATCTCATAATCCCATGTTCACACCTGGCAGCAGCACTGTAGACACTACGAGGGTTCAGAGTGGTGCATGCTGGGATGGGGCACAGGTTGTGAACTTCTCTCCTTGCAGAAATTATGGCTTTTTTATAAGAAAATGGTCTGAGCTAGAAAACAGCAGACCATAGAGACTGGTAAAACTGCAATGGGGAGAGGGGAGACCGTGGTCTCTTCAACTTTTCATCTGTCATGAGTTCATGAGGGATACTGAACTCCCCATCCATGTGGTGAGTTCATGCTGGACTCCGTGGTGCCAGTAGCTCAGGCAGCATTCATGCTGAACATCTGTTCTTTTGATTCCTGTTTATAAAGGTTGGATTAAGAGGGGAGAGAAGAACCATCACCTCCTCCCCCTCACCATTCTGCTCCAAAGCTTAGTTGCTATGAAAACCAGTCTTACTTATATCCTTCCAGGAAAGGCTTTGCTGAGATGCAACTATTGATTTTTCTGGAGACTTATTCTGACTCAGTTTTCAGCTACATCGAGATACAAAATCTAATTATTGTAAATTGCAGTGAGGCAGCATCTAAGCTCCTCTGTGAATCTATACTAAGCCCATTGAATTTGATAGGCTTTGCTGCCTTAATTGACATGTACTGGAATTACAACAGTGTAACTGAAACCAGAATCTGCTTAAATCTCTGCTGTTCAGATCTAGGAAATGTTTTGAGTTTTTTTGGCTGCAGGAGGTAGAAAACTGCATTGTGGCTGGTAGCTGAGAGGCAACAGAGACTGTCCATTGAGGGTCTACACATGGCCTTAAAGGCAGGACTTTGTTGTTTTTAAACTTATTATTTAAAACTTATTTAAACTTATTATTCTTTCTTTCTCTTATTATTTATCTCTTCCTATTATTCTTCCAAATGCTGTGGATGCATTAAAAGGACCACTTGCATTTTGTTGTAAGATGGAAGATAGTTTATGTCACAACAAGAACTGTACTTGATTCCCATCCTATGTGTTAAACCTGCTGCCAATAAATTCCAAAACCCCTCATCTTACACACAGGCAGAGTCCACCAGACCTGTGAACCAACAATTGAAGATCTGTGGAAAGAAAAAATGTGTGATCTGAGATTGAGAGTTGGAAGACTCAAGGATCAGTGCACTCAGATGGATTCTGGCAGGAAAAAAGATGCTGTTTATATATATTCACAGCCTACAGAGAAATTCATGCTGACAATGCTCGTGGTTCTCTGGTTTCTCTCATTTAGTGTCCATCTCTGCATCATATATTACCACATACTTATCTTTGGCGAGCTTGGTTTGATTTTTAACATTTTTCCACCACTGCCCAGTTTTTTGACCCATCTTGTGTGAGGAAATCTGTGAGAGCTGCATGAGTCTGTGCGTGTAACAAATGTTTTTCACCCAGTGGGATAAGGAAGAACAATTAAGCCAGTGAGCATTTCCTGAAAGCTCTTCCAAGTGATCTCAACTTTCACATGCAGTTTACAGCAGCTGTGCTCTGAAGATCAAAACTTCACTTACTTAAATTTACAGACCATAGACAATATAAAGTGTGATGAGGGAGACCCTTTAGGGTAAGCCAACTAGATTAGTGGGATGTTTGCTGTAATAAAAAAATTGGTGTATATTATTTCTCCATGCAGCTTCTCCCGGATTTGGCTTTGCATTCAGGGGTGGTTTCAACCACTTTGCTTAAATTCCAAGATGAAATTCTTAATAGAAATCACAAGGCATTTATTTTGCTGTTTGTTTAGTTTTACAGGCATTTAAACTCACACTGAATCCCTGTTGTTCAAGTTGCCCAATGGAATAGACTGCAAGAATATACAAAGCTGACTTTTTAAAGTTTTGAATATGAATATTGTAACTAATACAAAAATTTACATTTTTGTGGTTTGAGCTGTTTTCAGCAATTCTGTGCAGTGAGTATCTTGATTTGGAAGGCTTGGGAGGCTCATCCAGATGGAGCAGCCACCTCCTCTAGACTGGATTCAGCAGCTGAAAATCTGCTTGTTTCATGCAATTTTCAGGACAATTCCAATTGGGGTTTTGTGACAATTAATTCTAACCTAAATTTTGCTCCTATTTCGAGATCTGTGTCAATGTCTTACATCAAACGTAATTGCTGATTCTAACTCGCTTGGGCTTTTCTATTTTGGCATGTGAATTTTAAGCTCCTAGAACTTGTTGCTAAGGAAGCAATTGATGTATTTTGTACAGATCTGCTCCTCTCACCCAAGCTGACCAGGCAGGAGTCAACTGCAGGAGCTGCTGTTTGTGCTACAGCCGAAAAAATGGTTTGACATTTCCACAGGTACGTAACCTACATAGGTGTGATGGGGATGGCGTGACAGGACAACTTTCCCCAGTCAGGCATTCTCAAAGGATATTTACTAAAGACTTAGAGGAACACAATAACTAATCTTCCTTACTGTGAATATATATTTATTTTAATAAGGTATCAAACAAACAAAAAGATGTAATAAATCTAACATTGAATGAAGCGGGGTGATAATCCGTAGGCTGCATTTGTCCCATACTGGGGCTTGTGAGGGGCAGCTCCAGTCTGACTGTCAAAATTAAATTCAAGTGTGCTGACCTCCTGGTTTGCATACAAACCTTTATTTTCTGCAGCAGGAGTAAGAACATGCTAAAATTTCAGTGAGGTCATGGAACAGATCTTCCTGAATCTGATCCACCACTTTTTGGGTTTGCTTTTAAGGAAAAGTTTACAATCACACAATACTGGAATTAACTTTGTCGCCTCCATAATTTTGCTGTGATGAGTAAAAACATTTAAAATTCTTAAGTTTTTAAACTCCTACCTAGTTTTAAGCATGGAAGCAATGGCAATTGTCCAGCAGTAAAGGTCTCTTAAGTAAGAAAAAAGCTGAAAGAACCAGCTGGGGAAAAGAACATGTGAACAGAAGATGTAGGTGTGATGCCAACCCAAGGACCGTGCAGACGAGCCCTTATTCAACCAACATTTCATGTGGATCTTAATGTGTGGTGTTGGTTAGACCATATCTAGAGACAGCATCCAAGTGCTGGAAAAGTGATGAGTTTATGCCAGGTATCAGTTCAGGATGAAAAATTTAATGGAACAATTAATTGCACAACCTCACAAAAACAATCCCTCCCACTGATGTAAAGAATGAGCTTGCAGAAGTTGACTCTCATTTGCAGGATGATTTTAAAGAAAACTAGCAGTTAGAGGCTCAACTCCATAGCTAGGTTCTTTGCTGTCCTATATTATGCCACCAGGCCAATACACAGACAAAGAGGTGTTTCTGATTTTTTTTTTGAAGTATTTTTGTATGTAGAATCACTGTTGGCTCTGAAAAAGTAAGTTCATTTTTAACTAATTGCTTTTGCAGTTTTGAAACCAGCTTGTGCTGGCCATTCTAATTTCACATCATTACTTTAAAAGCAAGCACTGCATGTTTGGAGCAAAACACTAATTAAAATGTTTTAATTAAGATAGCAAATTGTCCAAAGAACTCTCAGATAAATCTAAAAAGTATTTTTGTATGTTCTGGGATGAATACTATAAGTGGTCATAGAGATTCATTTAAGAAATGTGTTTAGCTGGCACCACTTCAAAATTTTAGTATGATTTACTTTATTTGCTTCTTTCTGTATCTGACTGGCATTTTTCCCAATAAGAGAACAAACTCTGGCATGAGGCAGGCATGGTGCTAATACTGTAATTTACCCTAACTTATCAGTACTGGGACCAGTGCTATTTAACATCTTC